>CAUYRH010073326.1:0-17903 GCA_963574655.1 Perodicticus potto
CAGCTACTTGGGAGGCGGAGGCAGGAGACTCGCTTGAGCCCAGGAATTGGAGGTTGCTGTGAGCTGTGATGCCACAGCACTCTATCCAGGGTGACACCTTGAGGCTCTGTCTCAAAAAAATCAAAAATCAAAATAAAATAAAAGCAATATTTAAAAAAAAAAAAAAGAAACTTCCCCATCTGCTTCCATTCCTTGGTCTCCTTACACTCCTGCCACCCTGCACCACCTTCAGCTCCCTCAAGATCACTACCTTTCCTACCCCGGTCTTTACTGTGTGGGCCTCTCAGCCTAGAATCCCCCACCCAACCAAGCCTGTTTATTTAAGTCCTCCCATAGTCCAATTATTATTTCAAATAGTCCTTAATTCTCCCCTTCATCAAAATCTCTGATTTTCTCTTTACATCCAAATCCTGCTACGTATTTCTAGTTAGTTGTTTATATGGCTGCCTCTACCCTCAGTAGATGGTCAGCCCCTGAGGGCAAGCTCAGTCTCTTCCTACTCATCCTGAGGCCCCACCTCACCTAGTGAGTGCCTTTTGGCCCTTGGTAAGGACTTACTGCCCTGGATCATGGTTTTGCTATCTGCTACACATTCAGTATGGTCTTGTTTTCTCACCTCTGCAGATGTGAATGAATGCCTGTCGAACCCATGCCCACCCCTGGCCATGTGCAACAATACTCAGGGATCCTTTATCTGCAAATGCCCAGTTGGGTACCAGTTGGAAAAAGGAATATGCAATTTGGGTAAGAGAGTCTGTCTTGGAATTTATCCTGTACCACAGTATATTTTACAAAGTAACATTACTATTTTTCTCCCTATTCTAAATCAATGTTTGTCTCAGGTATAAAACTTAAGGAATATGGAAGGAAGTGGAAGATATTTCCCATTATTCCAACACTCAGAGAGATAGCACCTTACTTTATAATTTTTTTTTTATTAAGTCGTTTGTACATAGATCATGCATACATTTATGCCATTATGGGATTCAGTGTGTTGATTATTTGTACAAATTGCAGTACTTACCGTCCTACTAATTAACATAGCCTCATTTACCCAATTACAGTGTTAACACATTTGTGTTCTACACCTGATAGTTCCAACTTGTACTTGTAATATGCTCCATAGGTGTGGTCCCCCATTAACCCTCTCTCTTTCGATCCACCCCTCTTTATAATTTCCTCTCCCCCACTTTATAATTTTTTGATGTGCATTATATTTTTACATAGTTGAAAGTGTATGTTTGCAGAAACTTTCCTATGTTATTAAAAATATATAAACCTCTTAATGACTGCATGATATGCCATCCTTTGTGCATGACATTATTTGCTTAACCATTCCACCTGCATTTTGAAAAAAATATGTATCAAAAAGATAATTTGATCATATAGTAAAAAAACAACAACAGTTTGGGGGAGAAAAGACAGAACATAATCCTGATTGTCCTACCACATCCACACATTCTTTTAATTTTTGAAACTGAACTTCATGTTCTTATCCACAGGCAAATAGATTTTGACAAAGCTGCTATCATAATTGTACTACATAATTTGTCATATTTCCTTCCCTAATTTTTATTTTTTATTTTTTTGTGGCTTTTAGTCGGGGCTGGGTTTGAACCCACCACCTCTGGCTTATGGGGTAGGCGCCCTACTCCTTTGAGCCACAGGCACCGCCCTTTCCTTCCCTAATTTGACAGATCCATAAAGCTGGTTGATTTTAAATATGATTTCTGTGTTATAGGTTAAAAAGCAAAACAACAAACCAAATGAAAACCAAGGCCCTGACAAGGTGCTGAGTGGCCAAGCTTATGTAATTGGCTGATAAGGGGCCTAGTCTCCAGCCCCTGGCTCTTCCTTTTACAATAGTGTGTTAATCATGAGAGCTTTCCTGCGTGCGGGGTATGATCCTAGTTAGAATGCCAAGTTTAATCCATAACTTGTTGAAGAAATTAAAAATGAAAAATACAGAGCTAGATAAGGAGACTGGCAAGTAAAATGACTCATCTTAAATGGCTGACTGTGACACCAGGTGTGGTGGCTCACCCCTGTGATCCTAGCACTGTGGGAGGCCAAGGCGGGTGGATTGACTGAGTTCAGGAGTTCGAGACCAACCTGAGCAAGAGTGAGACCTCGCTCTCTAAAAATAGCCACATACTGTAGTGGGCATCTATAGTCTCAGCTACTTGGGAGGCTGAAGCAAAGGGATGGCTTGAGCTCAAGAGTTTGAGGTTACTGTGAACTATGATGCCACAGCACTCTACCGAGGGTGACAAAGTAAGACCCTGTCTCAAAAAAAAAAAAAATTGCTTACTGGATACTTAACACACAAAAATTGCTCAGTAAATATTTTTGAGAGGGCAAATATCTGTGTCCTTTGAAAATACTATCACCTATGGACTAAAGGGACCTTTTTAAGAAAGTTGGTACCCTACTAAAATAATGGTAGAATTTTGAAAATTATTTAAAATGCATGGGTTGAGTCAAAAACTATTGTAAAAAGAGAAATCTAGAAATGTAGACGACAGTCAAAATAAAAAATTCTTCTTATTCTAATAATGTATTTGCATTTGGGTAGCCTACTTCATTTAGCCACACTCTATAATAAGCCAGGAGTTTTCAATTTAAGAACAGAGATGGGAATGATTTTATTTGAAGCATTGTGAAAAGTACATTTGCCCAGGACTTAACTGACTTGTTTCCACCTCTGGGCCACCACCATAGCACAGGGCTCCCAAGCCTCTGTTTCCTCATCTGTAAAATCTGATTGCCAGTCTCTCAGCTTCCCACTCACGGTTGTTTTAAAGATAAAAGTAACAATTTGACTTGGCAATTATGAATTGAGCTGCAATGAATAATCTGGTGCAAATATCTTTATTGCCTAATGATTTTTGGTCCTTTGGATATACACCTAGAAGAGGAATTGCAGGATCAAATGGCAGGTCTACATTTAGATCCCTGAGTGTCCTCCAAACTTCCAAGTCATGAAAGAAGCCCAAGTGCCCATTGACCCCTGAATGGATTAATAAATTGTGGTATATGTATACCATGGAATACTATGCAGTGTTAGAAAAAATGGAGACTTTACCTCCTTTATGTTTACACGATGGAGCTGAAAAATATTCTTCTTAGTAAAGTATCTCAGGAATGGAAAAAAAAAATCCAATGTACTCAGTACTAATGTGAAACCAATTTATAATCACTCAGACTTGAATATAAAAAATGAAACACAACCGTAGCCTAGGTTGAAGGAGGGAAGGGGAGGGAGGGTTGATGGAGGGAGGGTTAGTAGGGGGACCACACCTATGGAGCATGTTGCAAGTACAAGTTGGATCTATCAGGTGTAGAACACAAATTCTTAACGCTGTAATTGGGTAAATGAGGTGAAGGCTATGTTGATTAGTAGGATGTAAGCACTCCAGTTTGTACAAATAATCAACACACTGAATCTCATAATGGCATAAATGTATTCATGGTCTATGTACAAATGACTTAATAAAAATAAATAAATTAAAAATTTAAAAAAAGAACATTGCAGACAGGGGATCTAGCCTGTGTATAGTTTCTGAAGTGGGAGCATATTTATTATGCTTAAGAACCTGAAAGAAAGATTAGGGTAAATGGCATATAATGAGCAAGGAACACAGAGACACAAAACCAGGTTGAACAGAACCAGATCCGAATAAAAAATTATAGATTTGATCCTGAGAGCAATGGGGAGGAGCCAAGGCAAGATTTTAAACTTCACAAGTTGGATCACACCAGCTGCTATGTGGACAATAGACTGGAGAAGGGTGGAGTCCAGGGGACCTTTAGGAGCAACTGCTGTAGGTACCTACTATTTTGAAAGTGATGACATATACCTAAACTTCTGATCTATGATTGTGGTTCAGATGTGGGAGATTGCAAAAAGAGGGGAAAAGAAGCATGAGGCTTGGCTTTCTAACCCAACAAAATGATGGTGATGCCATTTACTTTGAAGACTGGTGAATAGGTATGGAAAGCTTGGAGAAAGTGTCAAAATTAATTTTTGACAAGTTGTTTAAGAGACATCCAAGAAGACATATCAAATAAGCAGTGAAATGTGTACATCTAGAGATCAGTGGAAAGACTTTTTCTATTTATCAGCATCATCATTTTTAGGCAAGCCACCTAATCCTGCAGATTGAGTTTCTTTATAAAGTGGGGATGTCTACTTTTCCATTCATAGAATTGTTATACGGGTCAAAATAAAATAATATGTGGGAAAGCACTTTGTAAACACACACACAATCATTAGAAGTATGAATATATGTGTATGAATGATATTCAGCATTTAAGTGGAAAACAAGACAACTGGTTCTCTACGCTTGAATCCCTGCCAGCTATGTGCACACACAGTTGTCATAGACCAAGTTAATTCTACTGGCTCTTAACAGTTAGTTAATCCAGGGAGGAGTCTTTCTTTGTGAGTCTATGATGTGTTTCTAGCTCTAGATTATGATTTCTATGTGTCTGTTCCCACAAGATACCATTGTTTTTCTTTTCTTTTTTTTTTTGAAGTTTTGTAGTTGGGGCTGGGTTTGAACCAGCCACCTCCGATATATGGGGCCAGTGACCTACTCCTTTGAGCCACAGGTGCCACCCAGATACCAATGTTTCTAAGGAGGTAGAAGAAGAATGTAGAAAAGTAGTGCTTAGCATTCAAAGAGAGCAATCAGATTCACCAGAGTTCTTTAGTGACTGCCAACTACCAGTAAATATCTAATCCTCAAATGAAAGGACTTCCTTCAACAGATAACAAGAGTTTATAGGAAGATATTCTTCCTTGTACTTCACACCACTTACCATACAAAGCCAAGAAAGGATTTTCTCCAAATAGGAACAAGAAATATTTTCCTGCTAGACATCCTTTTGTATGAAGAATATTCCTTTGGCCTCCCAAGAACCCCCTTCCAGTAAGATGCAAACTGAGTGTTGAAGTTCCAGTAACCTCTGAGGGGTTAACCCTATTTGTACAGAGCTCTGTCTCTTCAAACAGACCTTCTGGAGTCATAACCAGGCTAATTGATCCTCTCCATGGAATTGCTCTGCAGACAGAGTCTGCTGCCAATGCCATAAAAATATAGAGATAGACAAGAAAGGAGTTTTATCACCAAACACCCTAAACTGGCAAGCAAATAAAATGATCAAAGATAATGAAGCGAAACTCTGAAAACCTGTCATGGCAGCAGAAAATGCTGGTCTCAACGACCAATTCCTGTAATAGACTTGGACAATTGGCCTTCTTTTTAAAACCAGTTAAAAGATAAAATACATTATCACTGCTATGGTGGGTGATAATAGTGATATTTCCTGAAACTTATTAATCTTTATCTTTGCAGTAGGCTCGGAGGACACCTTTCAGAAATGTAAAAATGAAAATATTATCTTTCAGATGCTTGAATTTATCAAATTAAGCTTTTTAAATTTTTTGACACTTAATTGATTTAATTGCTTACTTAAATAAAGATGGTCAAGACTGAGGTCTTACCTAAGGACTAATTGTTAGGATTCATCATTGTGAAGAATATTGGGTGTTTTAAAAAATCTTAGGCTGGGCTCAGTGCCTGTAGCTCAGTGGCTAAGGGCACTAGCCACATATACCAGAGCTGGCGGGTTCAAATCCAGCCTTGGCCTGCCAAACAACAATGACAACTGCAAACAAAAAGTAGCCAGCATTGTGGCAGGCTCCTGTAGTCCCAGCTACTTGGGAGGCTGAGGCAAGAGAATCACTTAAACCCAAGAGTTTGAGGTTCCTGTTAGCTGTGACACCATAGCACTCTACCAAGGATGACATCGTTAGACTCTGTCTAAAAAAAAAAAAAAAAAAAAAAAAAAAAAAAAAATGTTAGGCTGATATGATTTGTATTTGAAAAGACAAGTAGGTAGCTTTCTGAGTTCAGGGTGATGTGATGGTGGGATAAAGTGTTAGGAAAGCTGAATCTCTCAGCAGAGGTGGGCATAACTTTTCTCAGATCTATAGCCATTATTAGGGCAAAAAGGGATCCACTCTGACCATCTTCTTTCTCTTAGTGATCTCCAGAGAAATACACAAGATCTTCTGTTTGCATTTATTTTTATTTTCTCCTTTTTATGGTTGTATATATGCAATGAGGAACATAGTACATCAGAACAGTTACGCCTGTCTCTGATAAGAGAAATAAAATTGTACATATGGTGTAATTACACACTTAAAATTTTTTCTTGTAGTGGTAAATGAGCCACATATTTAGAGACCCTTGCTCAGAGTCTCTGGGTATGACCAGTATGATTTTAAATACATATAAAGTAGCTTGCCCTAAAACACTTTTCATGGGTATCATAACCCTTGCAAGGACTCTAATTCAGGACCCAACTGCAAATTAGAGGAAAGAGCCCTGTCCTCCAGGGGTCTTCTTGGGGAATGCAGCTTTGAGAACAGAGCAAAGCCTGTTTGCAGCCTCACTCGCTGTGCAGTGAATAGACTGCTCAAGCAGCCAAAAGCGTGGGTCCTGAGTGTTCCACTTTCAGAAAAATGTGCTCAGAACAATCACTCCCCCTGCCTCCATCTGGCTGAACTTCCGGGCAGTCTCACAAGATGGCAGATCCTTTGTGAATTTGGTTGATCCCAGTCCAGAGTCTGACTCTCTGCTTTCTAGCCTCAGATGGAAGATTTTGTCATCACTGGGGACAGATCCATTTACTTTAATCCAAGTCTCAGATTATTGAATTTATTATTTTGACTCAAGAAATATGAGCCCCAGAAACCATAATTCTCTGTGCAAACACAATGAACACATCTCCTGATACTAAGCAAAACTGTTTGAGGGGCCCGGTCATAATCACAAGGCAGACATCCATCAGCACCAGACAAAGATGGCCAGATGTCTACAGCTGATGGTACAAGTGGTGTGACCAAAAATACCCCAAACGCTCTCTCTACCACTCTTTGGATCCATCTGCATATTAGGAGTAATCCCACCATGGGCTCTCTCAGTGCAACTAGTTAGTATGCTCAACCAGGCAGCCACTGACTATGTTCCCCCCCACACACCAGCACTTGGAAAGGTACAACCAGTGCGTGTACCTTTCGCTGATTCTCCTAGGTACATTCCTAGATGATAAAACATCTTTTCTTCCTGCCAGGCAGGTTTCTTTTTCTTTTGTTATGATACTAAACTAGGCTTCGGTCTGTCCTAAAGGGAAAACTGTCCCTTCTAGGATCCCATATATCACCACTACTACCCTTTCAACTTAAAACTTGACTCTCAGAGAATTTTCCCATTTTTTTTGCAACTTCTTGGGGATGCAACACAATACCAGAAACAATACATCACTCACCAAAACCATGTGCTAATTTGGTAGCACTGCAATAACTTTTGACTGACGGTGGCCAGACCAGATACCCAGGAAACTGTCAGCCATCTGCACGCTTATAGATTCCCTGGTCATCGAGCATCTCCAAGGGACGTCCGTCCTCATGACTAAGACATTCTTACCGTGCCGCCTGTCTCCCCTTACCTCAGGATGTGTGCATGGCAGGGACCTCCTTTTGATAAATTTACTATTATAACTTTGCCAACCAATAGTAATGCAATAAGAAGAAAGCAATGTATTTAGACTCAGCTGAAAATAAATACCACCAAGGAAAAATGTGCCCATTCATAGAGGTGTTTATACTAACAGGGCCCAGTGGAAGAAAATTATTTATTTAAACCCCCAAACATTTCTCTGAATGATAAGTTTGACCTCAGTTATATGTTAGAGTTTAGTAGAGAATGTATCTCTATGTATTTTCATTTTCCCCTTGATATATCCTGCACCAAGAGAAAATAAATAAGTAAAAATGAAGTCAGTGAAGTAAATGAACTGATGTGAATTAGTTATTCATGTTTTTAAAGTTGGCAGCAAAAAAACAAAATTGACTGCCAGAAAGTGCAGGACCTCATGGATTCCCAAAGTCAGCTGTTTTCTGTAAATAGTTTCTAGACGGTTAATAACCCGTCCTTGGACCAGAGTCTTGGGCCATTGCTCTGTTTTCTCATTAGGTCTCCTGTGTGTGTATAAAATGTCACTTTAGTGAGTGGGAATTGGCAGCCTCTTCTTTATAATGATCATTTTTTAACTTTGAACAAATTGCTACATTTCTTTCTTGATCATGCATGAAAATAAGTATCTGACTTGCAACTTGAAAAAAAAATTATCAGTCTTTACTAGTTGATCTGCTATTTTTGAAGGTAAAATGCCATCTATTACTTAGAGCTATATTAAACTGTTTACTCACGCCTCTTCTAAAATTGTGATTTTCAGTTTCCTATTTCTATGGAAAATAGTATTTAATTTCTTCTGCCAGGTGTGTCCAACCCACAGCCTGCAGCCCACATGTAGATTATGTAAGGACTTTTTTGCTTATTTGTGGTGGCAGATATTACAAAAATGATGCAGGGACCTTTTTTATTTTGCTCATCAGCTTTTGTCAGGGTTTGTGTATAGAAAGTGTGGCTCATGACAACTCTTCTTCTTCCAATGTGGTGCAGAGAAGCCAAAAGGTTGGATGCCCCTGTCAGCAGTCAAAAGCATTGGGACAGATAGTGGGAAAAACAGAAAAATGAGTTGGTCCTGGTCCTTAGCCTCCAGGAATCTACATTTTAATATAAAAAAGCATAGGTGAAACATCCATGTAATGGCTGTTTGAAACTGGGGTCAAGGGAGAAGAACCAAGCCTTCTAGAAATTCAAAGGGAGTCTCGCTTCCAACAGGATTAGTCAGGAAGGAGGCATCTGACTTGGATGATAAGCCACAAGTCATATTTCAGAAGGCACAGATAGGGGATGAAGCGTTACCAGCAGACGGGATGGCATGAGCAAGGACAGAAGCAGAAAGCCCAGGGAATAGATGGGGATCCAGTTTGACTGGCCCATGTGTGCTATGGGGGAAGGGGGGGGTGCATGGAGGTCAAGGTAAGATAAGATTAAATTGTGAAGGGTTTTTGTTAAGCATGGTAAAAGAATTTTTACTTTTTGGTGGGCAACTGAGAATAGGTGAACATTTTCATCAAAACGCATCTTAGAGCAAGTGGTCTGGCAGCTGTGTGCAATGTGAAATAGAGGGGAAAGGGAGGAAGGCAGGGCAGGATGGTCGATGTAGTCCATAGATGAGGTGTTTCGTGGGCTTCCCGGTAGACTGCAATGAACAGAAGGCAGTCTGAATGGTGGTGAACATTTTTCTATGTAGCATTTCTTAGTCAACTTATTTCTCTATTTCTTTTCTGACTATAGGAGTCAGGAATAAAACAAAATTCATGATGAGATTCAACAGTCCAAATTATGACATGTGAATTCTAGGGAGCTACAAAATCTGAAGGGGCCAGAGGTGGGTGCTGAAGTCACATTGCGAAGCTATCTTCTAGAACCAGGAAAATAAAAACAAGCACAAACCAAGTCAGCTAGTCGAAAATTGAAGGTGAGAGGAGAGTCTTTTCAGATTCCTTAGAACAGAATTTTTTAATTTTGTGTTTTCTTTTGGATGATAACCTAAAAAATTTTATGAAAGCATCCTTTGGGTCTTGCGCATAACCACCTCATAAATACTTCCACTCTATTTTAGTATCAGTGCTTCAATTTTTCTGTTACATTGTCACTGAGTGCTACTATTTTAATTTTCATGGGCCAATGCGGAGAAAGCAGAAGAATAAATAACATAGAAATGACAATTAAAGCGAAGTGAAATCTCGTGGAGCAAATAAACAATTATTTCTTAGTGGTATACTAAAGAACTAGAGACATTGAGGACATGATACCAAAACTACGCAGAACTAAAGACTTAGAGCCACATTGTGATCAGCAACTAAGTCTTCTTCGTGTAGAATTCGGATTTCATTGCTTTAGTAATTTTCTCGGTATTTTATGTGTAAATCAGTTTACAATTATAATTGTTTGCTGTGTTTAAGCATAACAAGCTCACACATAGTTACATTTGCACAATGTTAGCAACATTATCTTAAAATTATGTCAGTTAATTTGATGGGAAGAGAATGAGTCAAGTTTTTTCTTTCATTTGAATGGGCCATATATTACTTGCGTTTGGAAAACACAGACCTAGAACTTACATTTTGGCTGCTGCCCTGCTTTTGGCTTTGTGGAGGTATGTTGATTATTTATTTAAAATATCAAGACAAGGAGGACACTCACATGTTTCATATTCTAAGAGCTCAGCCTGCTCATTTTTCAAGCTGTGAACTTCCAAATCAATATATGCAAAAAAAAACCAGTAGCTGTTTGTGGCATTGAACTAATTTATTTACTATGTCCTTTAAGCAGGTAGCCATTCCTTTTCAGGCTATAAAACAAAGCCACGAAACCTAGATATCAAGAATGTATATGATAGAAGAAATTAAGATTGTTAATATTTTAATTTTAATTTTCAAAATTTTTATTGCACTGTAATTTCAATAACAGGTAGGGTCAGAGAACATAAGATATCGTAATAGATTCGTATGGTAGCTGACCAGGCGAATAAAATCAGCATATTGGTCACTCGTGGGATTATATTATTTTTAGCATGGCTGATGTGAAGTTCACTTTCGTGGGACTCTCTGTTACATTAACTGGTTTCCAGCCCTACAAAGTATAATCAGCACCGCTATTCATATCCCAAGCTCTGTGTGAACCTGGCAGCACTGTCAGTGTAACACATCTGCTTTCCCAGCCCAGGATACCAACTGAGCAACAACTGACTGATATCCTGAACGATATTCAGGAAATTGAGGAGTATTTCTGACATGTATTCAAAGGAGACAGTATTGAGATTTTTTTTTTCTTGCACTCATACCATAATAAGAAAATATGCAACTTCCCTGAGGCTTCACAAATTCTTAACTAAGTCATCCTTAAACTATCCCCCATGAGGTAGTCATTCTCTGGTCCCCATTGGATAGATTTGGTGATGGAGACAGAAGAAGAGCAAGGGGCAGGATGCGATGGCTTAAGATGGTGCAGCTGATCCCATTCTTAAAATTTCCTCCTTTTGCATAAAGCCTCATAATAAACGCTTCCAGCAAGTGGTGGAGTGTGCATGACAATTTAAGAGCAACTAGCTTTAGAAGACATAAAATCAATGGAAAATGTTAGATTAATACAAGTTATTAAAAGCGCTTATTCCAGTGCAAATACAGAATCTAAGTAATGCCAAATAATCACAGATTTCTAAATTAAAAGATTGCAGGTTTCTATCTCATCTTTTGACTGCTTACAATGCCCCGTCAGTTTCTCACCCAATTCCCAGGCTTACAGGCCATGTGGATTAGTCTGCAAATAAAAGATCCATAACATAGTGAAGTCTTACATACACATTTTTTTCTTCTTTCTCAAAGTAGCTGATGTGATTTCTACTTAGCTCTATGCTGTCTTTTGGAAGCGCATTCCAATAACTGTTCTTTCTGGATCCCTAATTGTTTTGTTTGTTTGTTTTTTGTTTGTTTCCTGTCATGCTCAGCCAGGACCTAATATGCTAATCCAGTTTATACTAAACAAATTTCAGCCAATTCCAAACTACCCACTCTGTCCCTTTATACCAACTCTGCGTGATTGATAAATCTGCTTTTCTGACAGGAACAGCTTATTTTCAACCTCAACCAACAACATGCTGCTGGAATCAAGAAGAATCAGTCCTACAAGCCACCAGATTCTTATCTGGTATGAATTAAAATATCTCAAAGCCCCTTTCCTCCATGAATGTCAAATTATCTTTCCCATGTACCTTCCTGAGGATCAGAAATGTCACCAGTAGTCCTAACTAATACAATGAATTATACCCTGAACACCCATATTAAGTTGTCAATGATGAAGCCAACACATTAATCCATTGATTATGAAATAGAAGTGTGTGATAGAATCATCAAAACGTACAGACTGTCCTCCCACTCCAGAACATGGGATCCAGTAGGTAAAGGGGTAACTTGTCCTTAAGGCCGCTCTGATATTCATCATAGCTTCAGCTCCACTGCAGAAGTCCCTCAAGCACCCAAACATAATACATAGAACGGATTTCTCTTTTTTAAGTGACATGAAAGACTAAGACAAGGAATAGGTAAGTTTGATGGTGAGATGACAATTGGGGGAGGTCGGGGGAGAAGTAGGCCAGAATGATTTGCTTCAGGGAAAACTCTGGACATCCGGGGGGGCAACATGAAAAAACTGGACACAGAGAGGCATGAGGGGCACTGGAGTAGGAAGAAGAGAAGTTTTGAAATTACATCCTAATTTTTCCTGAGGTGGATACCAGTACTGAAAATTTCCAGGCTCAAAGGTTTTTTATAACTATGAAAAACAGTTGGCCATTCCTCAAAAAGTTAGACATAGAATTACCAAGTGACACAGCAATTCTATTCCTAGATATACACCCAAAATAAGTGAGAACAGGTGTTCAAACAAATATTTGTTCATGAATGTTCATAGCAGCACCAAAGGGTGGGAACAGTTGAAATGCCCATCAACCAATGAATTAATAAACTATGCGATTTGTCCAAGTAAGGGAATATTATTATAAAAAGGCATGAAATACTGACAAATGCTACACCATGGATGAACCCTAAAATTACTATGTTAAGTGAAGGATAACAGATACAAAAGGTCATGTGTGGTATAATTTATATGAACATCCTTTATAGTCAAATCTGTAGAAACAGAAAACAGGTTAGTGGTTTGCAGAGGCTGGGGAAGGTGAGGGGACACAGGAATGGGAAGTGATATTAATGGGTAGAGAGTTGCTTTGAGGGAAGATGAAACAATTCAGGAACTAGATTTTGAATGTAGTTAATGTCACCGAACTGAGCACTTTAAAATAGTTAAAATGACAGATTTCATGACTTACACATTTTATCACAATTTTTCTTAAACTGCTTTATAGATGTGCTGGTTTTATGCTAACTCTGCCTCCTTGTCCAGGAACCCTCAGGAAATGTACTCACTGTAAGCTTCCTGTGGGCCGGGGGAGCTTCTGGCTCCTGTTCCCTGCCCTTTTGCACTGAGTCCCCGGGTCATGCTGAGCATGTGTGAGCAGGAAAAAGCACTCAAGTTGCCCTGTGCCCTGGATGGTGAGGTGGGTAGAGGAAAGTGACAAGAACATTCCAACGGTGTGGCTCCTTAAATGTCACTGGGCTTGATATGACTTGGCACTCTGAAAACCTCACAGATTGGCAGGCAGTGACTGCGGCATGCATGGTGCAATTTAAACCCAGCCTCATGGAAAGGAGGATTCCAAAGCCAACACAACGCCAATGAAAAGTTCCCTCCTAGCGGGCACTATGTCCTTAGAGTCAGTAAAGAAACAGAAGTGCCTATTTTTCCTTGTAGCCACCTAGCTCTGCTTTACTTTTCATTTACAATGCAGAAATATGAGAAAATGAACTTTCTGGGGAATGTAGAAAAATCCCTAACTATCTAATTACTGGCCTCCAAAGCATTAAACTATGAGACTTGAATGGTGGAGAAAAATAAGTCTTTCTAAGGGGAATTTGCTTTCTGATTATAGGCACAGATAGGCCCTCATTCTGTTTCTCTGTGGCTTCTCTCCACGGGTTTATCACGGCCAGGTCTTCCGTCCTTAGTTCATCACGGCTGATTATCTCTGTTCTCAGTTCAGATAACTTAGATAAGCAGAAAGCATTGCTTAAGGACACATGTGAATGGACATAAACAACTGGGGACTTTAAAAAATCTGTAAGTGAAATACAAGTTTTGTAAATGTGCTTTAAAAAATGCAGAATGATAGGTTATCCAACAATATGTTTTTAAAGATTATTTTAGGGTGACAGGATTATTGGTTATATCTGCCTATTTTCCCTTTTCTTATGTGTTCTTGTATTTGTTACAGTCAGTACATAGTTGTCATTTTTAATGTAATAATTTTTTAAATTACAATATAATTTTCGGCCTAATATAAGTATATGTCCCTAGGATCTCAACTAAATTTCTATTAATATTCTTCTGTTTTCTTATATTCTTCATCGGTCTCCAATTGGCTCATATATTTCTGGTCTTTGCTGTTTCTACGGTGGCTTCTTAACCTTCTACATGTTTTCCAGTTTATGTCTCTTAAAAAGGCCAGGTATTTCTGGAAGATGTTGGGATCAATAGAGTGTGTCTATAGTGTGCAGTTCTAAAACATAATGATTTGGAAGTGGAACAGAGTCTGGTGAGAGAAGTCTTCAAAATCTTCTTCTAAATAAATGTTTGACTGTAGCACAGTACATACAGAGAACAGTGCAAATGTCCCAAGTGCATAGCTAGCTCACACCGTGACACACCTATGTAACCGCCACCAACTAACGAAATGGATCACACGCAGGGGCCTCCACATACCTGCTCCAACTCCCAGCCCTACCTTCCTCCCCAAAGTTAACCACTATCACAATCTCCAATTCCACAGCCCAGCTGTGCCTGTTCTTAAACTTTACATAAATGAATCAGGACATATTTTTGTGTGTCTGGCTTCTTTCATGCAACGTAATGTTTATGTTGTGTGTAGCAGAAGTATCATTTTCATTATTTTATAATATCCTTTTGTGCATGTGTGTGTGTATATATATGTATACATGCATACATGCATACAATTATTCTTTGTGTATTCTACTGTTGATAAGTATCTGGATTATTTCCAGTTTGGGACTATAAATAATGCTACTGTGAATATTTTTATATATGATTTTTCAGAACTATATATATGCTTCTGTTGCCTAACTTCTGTTGCGTATGTGTCTGGTTGTGAATTATTGAGTCATCGGGCGTGTAGATGTTCAGCCTAAGAAGATATTGCCAAACAGGATTCCAAAGTGGCTGCACAGATTTATACTCTTATCAGTTTTGTTGGGTAAGAAAGTTCCAGTTGCTACACACTTTCACCAACTGTTGGTATTTTCCAACCTTTTAATTTTAGCCATTCTATTGGGTGTGTAGTACTATACTGTTGTGATATTAACTTGCAGTTCTTATAAAGAGATTGTAAATCTTTTCATGTTTCTTGGCTATTTGGCAATTCTCTTTTTGTGAAGTGCCTATTCAAATATTTTGCACCCTTTTCTATTGAATTGTCTGTATTTAAGTGTATTTGTAAGTCTGTATTTATTTGTAAGTCCTTATCTGTTCATAAGTTTTTAAAAATATGTTCTGGATACTACTAACTTTTTAATAACAATATGCATAGGTTCTGTCTTCTAGACATGTGCTTCTGCCCAAGCACAGAGCAGATCCTCTTAAAGCTTTGTGAATAGAGATAATCAGAGACGGAATGAAGTCCCTGTGGTGGATGGTCCATTTTCAGGTCTTTTAAGATTTGTCCCCTCAGGATCCCAAATGAAAGCCTGCGGTGACTACTAAGACCCTTTCTCCTTGGCAGGCTCTTAATTCCAATTATTTCATCCCAGCCTCATAAGAGTTCCAAAATCTCTGCTCGGCTTCTCAGCCGGTCCATTGCTAATTGCAAATCAGCAAATGCTCCTAGTGGAAATGTCATGTGGACCAATGTCTTCTCTGCCCTTCCTTTCTTTCTGGGGATCTTGGCCCTGCAAGTCTTTACAGTTTGGGGGGTGATTATTTTTGTAAATCTCCAATGTTTTAACACTTAAAATGGATGAACACACACACAAACATAAGCCTCTACATATATACATGTATGTAACAGGTATGGATGTATATGAAGTTCAACTATAACAAGCAAGTTAGCAATTGTTCAGAAACAAACCCTCCAAACAAACTTTTCTCAAATGACAACAAGAATCCCACATCCCTTTCTAATGTGCTGGTATGATTATTACTATCAAACCATGAGAGTTACATAATCTATCATGTTTTATTCTGAGTCTAGGTACTAAAATACTCAGAGTTTAATATTATTAATATTTGTGGCTTTTTTGAGGCCAGAATTACATGATTTGTTTCTCTACTTTTCTACCCCTTTACCCTACTTTTAACCTGTTAGTTTCTATTTTTTAAATCATATTCTAGTTATACTTTCTTTATAAGCCACCCCAATTCTACTTGGCAATAGTTTGGATGGATGGATGAAAAGATGGATAGATAAATACATAGATATACTAAGTGTTCAAATCCTAAATCAATCAACATTTTATCATTTAGAACAGGAGCATTAAGTTCACAAATAAAAGCATCCAACAGGAAAAGTATGAATTTACAATGAAGCAAAGGAAAAAATATTTTTAAACAAACTGTTCTGTCTCAGAGACAATACAGAAAGACCTCTGTGGTGTGCTTGTATAAGAAAAGGCAAGCAAGTGAAAGAAAGTCAGGAGAGGAAACCTGGGTGTCCTCTTCCTCATAAATAAGGAATGGCCCAATTCTACAGGCAATGTACATTTGATGGTTTCTAGATAGAAGACTCTTAATTCTCCCAACTGCAAAAGCTTCTAGATTTCTTCAAATTTCTATTACATTCAAATTATTATACTGAGACACTATTTATTAACTATGCCAATGGAAAAGCAAAATGGCACAATTCCATTGGAGAAACATTGATCCAGCAAGATTATGTATCTGTTTCTAGAACTCACTTCTAGAAACATATCCAAAAAAATACACTGGTCTCATTAATCAGAAAATACTAAAACTAATATTCCAAGGTTATTACAGCATATCTGAAATAGCAAAAAGTTGGAAACCACCCAAATATTCACAAATAAAGAGCTGGCAAAATAAATATAGGTACTTTCATATAATGTAGTACCATGTAATACTATGTTGCTATAAAAAGGAAAGAAGAGAGAACCAAGAGATGAACCCAGCTACTTACCACTATTTAATCTTCGACAAGCCAATTAAAAACATTCAGTGGGGAAAAGACTCCCTATTTAACAAATAGTACTGGGAGAACTGGCTGGCGACCTGTAGAAGACTGAAATTGAACCCACACCTTTCACCACTAACGAAGATAGACTCACACTGGATTAAAGATTTATTTTATTTTATTTTATTTGAGACAGAGCCTCAAGCTGTCACCCTGGATAGAGTGCTGTGGCATCACAGCTCACAGAAACCTCCAATTCCTGGGCTCATATGAGTCTCCTGCCTCTGCCTCCCAAGTAGCTGGGACTACAGGCACCCGCCACAGGCCTGGCATTTTTTTTTTTTTTTTGGTTGCAGCCGTCATTGTTGTTTGGCAGGCCTATGCTGGATTTGAACCCCCCCAGCTCACGTGTACGTGGCTGGAGCCTTAGCCCATTGAGCCACAGGCGCCGAGTCTGGATTAAAGATTTAAACTTAAGGCATGAAACTATAAAAATACTAGAAGAATGTGCAGGGAAAATTCTTGAAAGAATTGGCCTGGGCAAATACTTTATTGTCCCAGGCAATTGAAGCAGTAGCAAAAATACACTACTGGGACCTGATGAAACTAAAAAGCTTCTGCACGGCCAAGAACACAGTAAGTATAGCAAGCAGACAGCCCTCAGAAGGGAAGAAAAAATTGCAGGTTATGCCTCCAACAAAGGTTTAATAACCAGAATCCACAGAGAACTCAAACATATTAGCAAGAAAAGAACAAGTGATCCCATTTTAGGATGGGCAAAAGATTTGAAGAGAAACTTCTCTAAAGAAGACAGGCACACGGCCTTCGGACACATGAAAAAATGCTCATCATCCTTAATCATCAGAGAAATGCAAACCAAAACTACCTTGAGATATCATCTAACTCCAGTAAGATTAGCCCACATAACAAAATCCCAAAACAGAGATGTTGGCATGGATGTGGAGAAAAGGGAACACTTCTACATTGCTGGTGGGAATGCAAACTAATACGTTCCTTTTGGAAGGACATTTGGAGAATACTCAGAGATCTAAAAATAGACCTGCCATTTGATCCTATAATTCCTTTACTTGGTATAAACCAAGAAGACC
>CAUYRH010073330.1:0-37266 GCA_963574655.1 Perodicticus potto
TGCTTCCTGCTGGGTCGGGCGATGATAGAAGGGGGCAGTTGGGGTTTCTCCGGAGGGAGAGTGATACAGGGGTTCATGGACTGGAACCATCTTTATTGCGTGTGGCTTGATGACCTTTCTGGAAAACATAAATCTGATTAGTAAAAATCCTAATATGGTTTTCTTTTAGCATCACATAACTATCATGCACTAAGTAAAATCATAGCCTCCACCAATTGCCTTCTCTGTGCCAGACCTTTTATATTACTTAATGTTAAACCTTATGAGGCAAAACATCTTATACCTATCATAAAGGTAAATAAATTGAGGCTCAGAGAAGTTCAGAATTTGCCCAAGATCACACAGCCATGAAGAACATTTTGCTCTCCCAAGGGGAGTAGCTAAGAGGAGAAGATCTTGGCTAGAGAAAACATGATGGGAGGTCCCTGAGCTCAGTTTTCTTGTTCTTAAAATGGAAGAATCCTAGCGCCCATATCTCAGAGCAATTGTGAGGACTGATTGAGGCAATGCGAGTGCCTGGCTCCTAATAGTTGCTCAATAAATGGTAGCTATTTATTGTGGTTGTGATTCTTCCCTTTGAAAATCTAAACTCAACCCTCAGAACACCACCGCCTCCCCCACAACACACACACAAGCCATATGCTGGTGCTAAAATCCTGCTCCCTAGCCTTTATTTCCAGCTCGGTTTTCCGGAAAAGGGGCCACGGTAAACATGGTCTCTAAGCAAAGAAAACAAACACCGCATTTTGAGGGGAGACACACAAAGACTCACCGCTCATACTGCTTTGGAACACAGGTGCTAAAGGCATGTCTACTCTGCTCCTTTCCCTGCCCCCTTGCAGATGACAAGAACAAAGGAAAAGAAAGCAATTGTCCTTCCAAAGCAGGGATCCAAAGCTCTAGCATCTCTGAAATGAAAGTCACCATACAGATCCCCAGATTGCATCCTCTGGTCCAAAATACAGGTGAGGACACTGAGGTCCAAAGAACACAAGGGGTGGATCCAAGGTCACGCAGCATGCCTGTGGAAGAGGTTTTAAGCTTTTATACCTTGGAAAGCAGGGATTTCCTAACCCTCCATAGGCTTCCTGGCATGTTTGGTGCCAGATGGTAACCTCCCTGTCCCCTGGCTTCCTAACAGCCTTTACCTCAAAGGGCCTTACCTACAGATAAGAGCAGAGCAGATTTTCCTTCCAAAACTACCAGTCTGCCTCACCACAGAATGTATATGTGGACAATAACAATCACGTAGACAGGAATGCACAAATGTTTGCCATTAAAACATATCCTTCTTTGCCAAACTGTGGGCTTCCTGCAATGGGGACTGGGTCTTTCCAGCCATAGGATCTGAACAGGTTGTTTATTCTCCCAAAGTCCAGTTTCTTCATGGGGATGTTGGGAGAAAGAAATAAAATAATGTATATGAGAAGCTAAGCACAATGTTTAAAACCAAGTAATATATTGTTGCTTGGCATTATAATGTTAGTTATTACTATTATTTTCTTGATTTGTATTATCATTTGTCTCCCCAGCACCTTCGATATCAAAGTGGATGCCTCCCCCCCAAAATTAGATGCTCAGTAATTTTGGAGGAAATAAATGTGCCAGGAATGATTCCATTTATCAGTCACTACTGTCTATAGAACTTATACTCATGACTTGTATCAGTCAGCTATTGGTCCGAACTGCTGTGTAACAACCATGACAAAACAGAAAATTAAAACAGTCATCATTTATTATCCTCACTCAGGGGTCTTAAGGTCGGTAGGGGCAAAACCCTATCCCTCATGCGTTCACTCTTCAGCCCAGGATAAAGGGACTAGAGGGGAAATAGTCCTTATGGAGATGGCATGAAGGACAAGTGGGAATACAAAGTCTGTTAGAGCCTAGACTGAGAACTGATATACTGTCTCTTCTGTCTACTTGCCATTGGTCAAGGCAAGTCATATGGTCAGCCTCTGCATCAGTGCAACAGGGAAACTTACTCTGCCTCTATGAGGCTATGTCAAGAGTCTGGTGTGTAATAGAAAGCAACAGGGGAATGAAGGATCACAACCAATAACTCCATTTGCCAAAGTGCTAACTCATCAAGTCAATCTCTATGTTGCAAGTAACTGAGTGCAAGTCACGCCACCACCATTTTCTTCTAATCTATACCCAAGAATTATCAGAAGGATACATCTTCACTAGGATGTTGGAGGGATGGGGTGGGGAAAGACACAAAGTGAAATGCATTTTGAGGCATTTTGCAAGTATAAAATGCAACGCATAAATAAACAGACAGTAATTCCTCTCATTTTGCCCTCTGCTGTTAGAGATGTTTGTACAAATCCTTCCTAACAGGGTGTTTAATTTCAAGAAGCTGAAAATTGAGCTGACAATGTGTTGTTTACAAGCAAATTCCAGAGTCTGGAAGTAAGAAAAAAGCATCCTTCAAACAAACAGATTATTTTCCCCGTTAGGATGGAGCCTCCATTTTAACCTAGCAACACTCTGTCCTTTTAGCCACACCTCCCCTTGCTTCTCCAGAGCATAGGGCCCAGTCTGATGGGAGTTGGAGAACAGGAACACTCAACGACTCTGAATGCCAGGGGACATACAGGGCAGGGCCAAGGTCTGGGGCTCTAGGTGTCCCTGCAGCTTGTCTCGGTAAGGCACTGTCCACCCAAAAGAGCTTGATCCGTTCTGACTCTCTGGGGGTAGCAGTGCTGGAAGGAAGGTCAGAGGAAGCAGAGCCCTTGGGGTGGGCAATGTGGAAGGAAGTCTTTATTTGCTCCCTTGCAAAAGCAAAGACTGTTTACCTCCAAGTCTGTGTTTTTCAAGGAAATGGATGCCAGCAGAGGAAAACGCCCTTGTGAAAATATTTCCATGAATTTATGTTGTTCATCTGGAGAGGCACAAGCCCTCAGCAAGGCCTCAGGGACTTGACATGGTCAGGATAACGTTGGCCTGCCTCTGGCTACTCAGAACCCACAGCTACCTGGATCCGCCATGGAGAAGTACCAGCCAGGCCATGAAGTGCCAGGTGGCACCTAGGGGCCAGCAGGGCCTAGGAGAGATGCACATCCCCACCCCAGCCCCCCCACTGACATTCAGATCTCTCTCTCTCATCAGAGGGATGAACAAAAGAACACAGCAGGGTAGAGTCAGAACACCTGGTTAAGATCCCAGGTCTGCTAGTGCAGGGACAGGTGACCCTGAACAAGTCACTAAATTGCCCTGAGTCTCAAGTTCCTGGTTTTAAAAGTAAGATTAAAATCTTGTACCTCTCATGACTGCTGTGGGGACCAAATCTCATGACTGCTGTAACAGGGTGGCGCCTGTGGCTCAGTGAGTAGGGCACCATATACCGAGGGTGGTGGGTTCAAACCCAACCCGGCCAAACTGCAACTAAAAATAGCCGGGCCTTGTGGTGGGTGCCTGTAGTCCCAGCTACTTGGGAGGCTGAGGCAAGAGAATCACCTAAGCCCAAGAGCTGAAGGTTGCTGTGAGCTGTGACGCCACAACACTCTACCGAGGGTTACAAAGTGAGACTCTGTCTCTAAAAAAAAATTAAAAAGAAAGAAAGAAAGAAAAAAAAAATGACCATTTCATCTCCCTTCTGAACGTAGTAAGGCCATGGTCTGGGGACAGGCATCCTTAGCCACCACTCCCTTGCTGGAACAGTTCCATGGCATAGCAATTGGCTCTAGGAAACTACTGAGCTAAATCAGGGATGGCCATGGGGGTTCATGAGCTACCTGGGAAGCCAGGTGTATTTTATCAGGGCCACATGAGAGACTGGAGAGTCAGGGTAATGCATGGGAGGAGACTTCCAAGGAAGTCTCCCTGAAAGAGGGAGAAGGGCCTTGGAAGACAAGCACTTAGTACTAGGAAAGTTGTACTTATGTAAGCAGGGCAGGCATACCACATAGCGAGAGTTCTGGAGGCCGTCGTCAGGAGGGTGGACTGTCTGCCCTGTATTTAGAAAAGGCTGAATGCATCAGTGTGTTGAGTAGAAGAATAGCACAGAGTGAAAGAAGGTGAGAGAAACAGGAGGCAAAGAGCCTTGAATGCTAGGCCTAGGGGATGAGAGTCTGTGCCATCTAGAATTTTTTCAGGAGGCGATAATGGAAAAACTCAAACTAGTTTAGGTGCAAAAGGAATGTATAAGTGAAAAGTTTGGGTGCAGGGGTTGGGTATGGAGCTTCAGATAAAGCTGAATCCAGAATCATCTTATCTCTGGGCCCTTCCTCCAGACAGGTTTCCCCCTTCACGGACTCCTGACAACTCCACCAAACCCAGACTTCCAGGTTCAAGGCCAGAGGAAGGTGGGAGTCTGGCACCGAATTCCAAGCCAATGTCTAATTACAAGTTGCTTGCTCTAACTGGGTCCCTTGCCTATCCTTCAATCAATCCCTGTGGCCAAGGCAGCCTCTACCCTGGAGCTGAGGGTGAGACCAAGTCCTATGCAAACCTCTTGGCTGAGCCTGGAAAGTAGTGGTTTCCCAGAAGGAGAGGGCAGCAAGCACGCCCCAAGGAGCCCTCACACCCTACCAGGGCTGTGTCCTGAGGGGCAGCATGACACTTTAGGAAACAAGACCTGTACCGACAGGAGTGGACCCAGCATTCAAACAGCTGCTCAATGGCCTTCACAAAGCAAAATGAGCTCAGCCCCCGCTCACTCTCGCCATACTGGGGCTGCCTGGTTTCTTACCCTTACTTCTCAGGTCCTGCAGAGAGAGGGTGACAGGCGGGGGTCAGCGCGATGGCTGAGCCCAGGAGATGGGGCTTGGGAGGGGCAGTGGCTCCCAGCCTTCCCAGCACCTGAGAATTGGCTTTACTGGCCCCTCACCCACCTTCATATCTTCTCTCCCTTTAATCCAGCAAAAAGCTTTTATCTTTTTTCATCTGCAGTGGAACCCGAGGATTTAGATCTTTTGCATTTCAAATGTTTATTCATGTTTTAATTTAAATCCCTAAGACTAATTCTGGGTACTCCCTGAGCCACATGGCCCCCTAAGATACTGAACGTCCAGCCGGTGTCTCATCAGACTAATGTGCTACAATGAGATTTGTTTGTGTGTGTTTTTAAGAGAGAGAGAGAAAAAAAAACACCAAACAGGAGGGATTTTTAAGATATTAAATTGTTTTAGTCTTTTAAATTCTGCATGGTTTCCATGGTAACTATTAAGTTTGCTTCTTTGTTCTCTCCAATTTTCTGGAGAAGGCAAGGCAGCTCTCCATAGTTTCTCAAGTAGGTTTGGATCAAAGTCCCAAAGTCCAGGCGTGGGAAGGGGCGAGTGGCAGTCCCCTGGTAACACCCAATCCACACCCCAGGATTTCGCCACCGACCAGGGGAGAGGATGGAGCCTGAACAAGCCCCATGTTGAGCCCTACTCCCTCGCCCTTGTCTCCAGAGGCTTCGGATGATGCTGTGCACACCCAGGGGTTCCCCACAGTCTGAATCTTCCCACTGGCCCCTACCTGGGATCTGCCAGTTGGGCTTGCAGAGGGCCACCTCCGGCTCTTCCTCTTGGAAGCCAGGTGGGGGTCTCCCTGCCATTCTCTGGGCTCAGCTGGTTCTGCAGCTTCAGCCCCAAGGCCCCCGGAACCCCAGAAACTGCAGTGTTCAGCGGTCTGGCTTCCCGGGAGGGCCTATTCTGGGTTGAGCCTCCATTTCACTCACTGCTTCCCAGCCTGTTTCCCCAGAGTCATCCCAGCTATGACCTTTTCTGCTTTAGGCCCCTCTGCTTCTCCTGTAAAATGGTGTTCATCAACTCTCAGTCCTGACACACTGGGCTGTCAACCCACTTTGGTGGAGGTGTCAGCCAGAGTCCCGATAGGCAGGTGACGGGAGGCACACTCAAACAGAGAAATTAGGACTGTCTACAGAATGTGGGCAGGGTCAGGGAAGCCAATATGAAGAAGCACCCCAGGAAGAATGTGTTCTACTCCAATCCAAACAAATCCTCAATCTTTACAAAAGACGTAAAGCCTCCATCCTTCTTAATGGCTGAATAATATTCCATTCATTACAAGACTGCAGAAGCAAAAGTGCAATGTATTCAATGTGAAGGCAGCAGATGAGCTAATACAAAGGGGGTAGGGGATGAGGGAGCAGGGAGCGGGAAGAAAGGAGGAGTATGGAGGTCACGGTATACGGCACACTTCTTGGGGGTGGGACACAATTATAAGAGGGACTTTGCCTAACAGATACAATCAGTGTAACCTATTCTTTATACCCTCAATGAATCCTAAACAATAAAAAAAGAAGAAGAAGAAGAAGAAGCACCCAGGGCTAGACCAGCAGCAGCCCCAGGCCAGGGCTGCAGGAAAGGGCCACCCTACTGTGGATGTGACCCTGGGAAAGGGACACAGCCATTGCCAACTCACCACCCAGCAGTGACTTGGCAGTGGACACCCACCCTCACTCTTGTGTGTCCTCAGTTCCTCAGGGTGCGTCTCTTTGGCCAAGCACATCAGGAAGGCAGCGGGCAGGGGAGCCCACTGAGAGACAGACCGAGAAGGGTTGGAAGCAAGTCAGCTCAGCAGGGCCCTCAGCTCCTCCCTGCCCACACTCCTCCACACCCAGCACCTAGGCTGCTGGCAAGTCCCCAGACTGTCCCCTCTCCACCCCCAGATGTCTAGTTCACAGTCAGGATGCTCCCAAGAGTCCTCAGGGCCTTGCTAAATTCTAGTTACCTGATCATTTATTGGGCTCTGTAAAAATGAGGCAAGGGGACCAGGGTTGGGCAGTCTCAGCCAAGTGCATTGTGATTGGTGGAAAGGGTTGAAAATGGGAACAGGAGGTCTGGGCCCCAAAAAGCCCTGGCTCTGGGCACCTATGCCCCCACCAGTCACTATGCACCCCTCATTGGCACTTGACGATGACCACAGACCAGAGCAGCAGGTGAAATAGTTTGCACCTGGCATTTAAAAGTCAGCCAGAGTGGGAGGAGGGAGGGTACCTGTTGGGACCTCACCTAATGTGCCTGATGCAATGGTACATTTCAAAACTAATAAGAAAAGAGTATATTGGCTCGGCTCCCGTAGCACAGTGGTTATGGCCACATACACCAGCCTGGGACAGCTAAGCAGCAATGAGAACTGCAACAAAAAATAGCACCACAGCACTCTACCCAGGGCAACATAGTGAGATCGTCTCAAAACAAAAAAAAAAAAGAAAAAGAAAAGCGTAAAATTGTGATGGATGTGTTACGTAGTTCAATGTAAGCATTTCACATTGTATATCAAATCAGCACACTGAATCCCATAAATGCATCAATGTACACAGTTATGATTTAATTAAAAAAGCAAAAAATAAATAAAAGGAAATTGATCACATGAAATAAATAAATAAAAGCCAGAGAATCTAGGAGAGAACTAATGGATGGTGTTTCCAGGGAGCAAATTTGGGTTAAATACAAAACTGAACATTTGAAAGATCTAGGCAGCCATCATAAAGAAAGACACACGCCCCCCCAGCAGAGGCATGGGGGAGGGAGGTGTAAGGCTAGACAATGTGGTCACTTTGTGGGCTTGAGCAGAAACTGGCAGGGCATGAGAGAAGAAGCCATCTGGCTGTCTGGAAGGAACAAGTGTGCTAGACAGAGAACAGCAAGGTCAAGGGCCCTGAGGCAAGAGCATGTTTGGTGAGTATGAGAAGCAACAAGGCAAAGTAAGTGACAGGTGGGGGTGGGGCAGTAGAAGAGAAGCCACAAAAGAAGCCAGGGGCCAGGCACATTGGCTCACACCTGTAATCCTAGCACTCTGGGAGGCTGAGCGAATAGATTGTATGAGCTCAGGATTTCGAGACCAGCCTGAGCAAGAGTGAGACCCCCGTCTCTACTAAAATAAGCCAGGCATTATAGCTGATGCCTGTAGTCCCAGCTATTTGGGAGGCTGAGGCAAGATGATCACTTGAACCCAGGAGTTTGAGATTGCAATGAGCTAGGCTGATGCCCTGGCATTCTAGCCTGGGCAACAGAGTAAGATTCCTTTTCAAAAAAAAAAAAGAATCTAGGGGCTGGAACTTCAGGACGCATGGGTTCCCAAAGAAAAGAATGAGAAAGGGGCGGCGCCTGGGGCTCATCGAGTAGGGCGCTGGCCCCATATCCCGAAGGCAAAATGAGACTCTGTCTCTACAAAAAAAAAAAAAAAAAGAATGAGAAAGGGAACCAGGAGAGGACATTGAGTAAAGAAACAGCTTCATTCTTAAAACTGTGTGTGCAGCAGAAGTTGGGCAGAGGGTGGAGACAGATATTCATCCGTCCTCAAGGGCAAGTTTGTTTTTTTTTTCTTTTTTTTTGTAGAGACAGTCTCACTTTGTCACCCTTGGTAGAGTGCTGTGGTTTCACAGCTCACAGCAACCTCCAACTCCTGGGCTCAAGTGATTCTCTGGCCTCAACCTCTCGAGTAGCTGGGACTACAGGCGCTCACCACAACGCCCAGCTATTTTTCTGTTTTGCAGTTAGGCCGAGGCTGGGTTCGAACCCGCCACCTTCGGTATATGGGGCCGGCGCCCTACTCGATGAGCCACAGGTGCCATCCTCAAGGGCAAGTTTTTAAAGGTCAAGTCCAGGGAGGGAAAAGGCCGGGTGGGGGGGGAGGAGATGGAGGACAGAGGGAGACCTGGAATTCTTGGCCTTGGCCCAGGCCTCACCACACTCTGGGCAGCCCAAGGACAAAGGACTGGTCTGCCTGTCCATCTGTGTACTCCTCCACTGCTGCCAGGAACTTCATGTCCACTGCGACAACACTGACCTTTGAACTGTCAACTCTGCCATATGCCCTCCATGCTATAGGCTTCCAGAGGACTCTGCTAAATGAAAGGACCTCCATGGATCCATCACCCCAGGCTAAGGGACTCACAAGCACTGGGTTTTGCTGGGGCCTGGAGGCCACTCTGTCCTGTGCAGACCTCATCTGGGGCTGCTAAGCCCCAAGATCCCATGCTAGGGCATTGCAGCATGGAGATAAAGAGGCTGCGACACAAGTGTGCAGAGCAGGGAGGTGGGATGATCTCTGGGGCTCTTCTCAGCCCCACAGTCACAGGCAGGCTGAGACAAGGCCTGTCGCACATGCCTCTTCACGTGGAGACACGTCCAGTTGCAGGTGTTCAGAATTAGAGAATGCCCCTTGGGAGACACCACAGTGAACCTGGGCCTGGAATTACCAGTGTGTTCCTGTGAAACCCAGACTTGCCAGATGGGACTCTCCAGGGTAGGGGCTGGGATTCTGTGTTTGTAAAAGCATCTGGGGTGAGTGATTGAGAAAGGAGGCACCCCAGGCAGAGGTGCCGCTGGAGCACAGGCCCAGCAGGAGGTCTGGTAGAGAGTTTGGGAGACAGTGGGTGAGCAGAGCTGTTGGGTGGACAGGGAGAGGAGGATAGGGTCTTGGCTCTGGGAAGGTGAGTAGGTGGGATTGACTAGGACTTTCCAATGAATGAATGAGTGAATGAATGAATGCATGAAACAAGATGCCATGCCCACGGCATGAATGAATGAATGAATGAATGCCCAATGAATGAATGAGTGAATGAATGAATGCATGAAACAAGATGCCATGCCCACGGCATGAATGAATGGCATGAAACAAGATGCCATGCCCACGGGCACACAGAAACACAGAAGATCCCATAGGCGCCCTTACTTATCAGGATCACTTCTCGGGAAGTGTCCTGAGCCTACGAATTTTAGCTGGGTTAAGGCCTTCCCATACCCAGGAGAGAAAATTAATTAATTAAAGTGCTTCAGTATGTTGGTCAGCTGGCCAATCAGGTGGACCATTGGACATCTGAACTTAGGAGACTGGACCACATGGTAGGTAAGTTCTGGTGGGAGCTGAGGAAAGAGAACCTCCAGAATCGTCATGGGGCAGAGCTAGGGGACAGAACACAGCCAGTTAGGCCATTTAGCCTGTAGAGGACTGCCCAGGAGACAATCGCAACACTGAATGGGGGATTTAGTCGTCTGTGGCTTGCTGGGTGGAAGGTGACAACCAGGGTGTCAGGAGGCCTAGGTTCTCCCTGGGTCTTACCAGCCTCTTGATGTGTGACTTTGGTTAGTTCTCCACCTCCCAGGTGGGAGCCTAGGCCGGTTATCTCTGAGTGCCTTCCTAGCTCCAGACTTTAAGAAGACCAGCTTCCTTCCCCCTCTTCCCAAGGAAGAAGACTCTGGAGAAACCCTGGGTCAGATGGGACTTTCTCCCTGCCAATAGCCTTTTCTCCTTAAAAACATGCTAGGTGTTTAGGGAGACCCAAGTGTGACCACAGCTGCTGACGGCTGGCCCGGAGGCCTGCACGCCTGCTTCAAGCAGGTGAGGGTTCAGGATGTGAGTGGGTTTTTCCCTGAAGCTTGTCAAGACAGAGCCAAGGGAAGTATCAGCAAGCTGGCAGTTTGCCACCTGAGTCAGCCCAGCTTTGGCCTCATTCGAGGAAAACTGACTACAGGAAGCCGGGAAGTCTGGTGTGGATGTGAGTGTGTGTGTATGTGTGACAGTATGTGCCCCTGTGGGGGCCTATATGTGAGCAAGTGTTCACAGGTGTGCAAGGTTGGCATTCGTCTGATAGATACCATCATAGCCACAAGTCTTACAATAGTCTCAGACTTCCTCACCGGCAGTAAAATCCACTGGCCCAAATGCCCGGAGTGTCCCCTGCTGCCTTAACCCTTTCCTGGGCTCCCAGGACCCCCATAAACTTCCAACCAAAGGATTAACCCCCAAGCCTGCTCCAGCAAAAGAAAGAGGGTGTTTTGGTTGGTGGAAGGAAAAGGAGGCCCTCCCTGTCATTAAATATTTTGAGGATTGCCCTGCAAGTGGGCACGTGTGTGCGTGTCTATGTACCTTCAAGCTCATACAGGCCAGTTTCACTAGACAGCCTGTCACTCATCTTCCCACAGCAGTTTGCCCTTCCATTATCTCAGGGGAAAGAATCTGAAGTTTGGAGGCAGAAGGACCAGTTTCCCTGCCCAGTGGGGCTCAGGGCCCCTGCTGGGGAAACCAGCTCGGAGAAGTTTTTTGTTTTTGTTTTTGTTTTGCAGTATTGGATGGGGCTGGGTTTGAACCCACCACCTCCGGCATATGGGGCCAGCGTCCTACTCCTTTGAGCCACAGGCATCACCCCAAGCTCAGAGAGGTTGACAACCCACCTAAATCACTCAGCCAGAATAGAGGAGCCAAGATTTGGACCCAAGCAGTCTGGCGTGCACTAGGCCTGGGGTTTTTCTGCTCCAAGTGGATCTGAGAACTAATAGTCTCAGTTTCCCATCAGCTAAGTTTCCGGCCTGCAAATGTTTCTTGTATTCATAGGAACCTTCCGCTTCATCGGTTCAGCAGGTGAGGTCGAGGGAGCCCAGGTGGCAGAGCCTGGACTCAAAACACGTACCCAGAGGCCAGCGACTGGGTTCTCAGCATTACCCCTAGAGACTGTGAAATGGGCATGAGGATCGTGGGACACGTAGGGTGTCCTCTCACGTGTGACATGTGGCATCTCACATGGTAGGCCAGCATTTTCTTAGTTCACTGAAAGACCTGTTAAGATACATGCATCGGGGCTCGGCGCCTGTGGCTCGGGCTAAAGCGCCAGCCACGTACACCTGAGCTGGCGGGTTCGAATCCGGCCCGGGCCCGCCAAACAACAATGACGGCTGCAACCAAAAAATAGCCCGGCGTTGTGGCGGGCGCCTGTAGTCCCAGCTACTTGGGGGCAGAGGCAGGAGACTCGCTGGAGCCCAGGAACTGGAGCTTGCTGTGAGCTGTGATGTCACATCACTCTATCCAGGGTGACAGCTTGAGGCTCTGCTCAAAAAAAGATACATGCATCGGGTGGTGCCTGTGGCTCAACAGAGTAAGGTG
Organism: Perodicticus potto; assembly: GCA_963574655.1. Classification (NCBI taxonomy): domain Eukaryota; kingdom Metazoa; phylum Chordata; class Mammalia; order Primates; family Lorisidae; genus Perodicticus; species Perodicticus potto. The sequence goes on from CAUYRH010073330.1 coordinate 11,839, forward strand.
CTGGCCCCATATGCCGGAGGTGGCGGGTTCAAACCCAGCCTTGGCCAAAAATTGCAAAAAAAAAAAGATACATGCATCACTGACCAAAACAAAGGAGACCTTCTAACTTGGAAGCAATGCCGATGTCCACCATCTGACAAAGAGGTGAACGAAACATAGTATATCCACACCATGGAGTATCACTCAGCTGTCAGAGGAACAAAACACTAGTGCCTGCTGTCTTGTGCATGCACCTGAACACATTACACTAAGGGAAAGAGGCCAGACACAAAAACATACAGGGTACGATTCCATTTACATGAAATACTCAGAGTAGGTAAATCCATAGAAACAGACCACAGATTGGTGGTTGCCAGGGGCTGGGAGGAGGGGGCGACGGGGAGCGACTGCTGATGAGCATGGGTTTTCTTTTGGATGATGAAATGTCTTGGAACTAGATGGAGGTGGTGGTTGCACAACATCGTGAAGGTACTAAACGCCACTGAATTGTAACTTTAAAATCGTTCATTTTATGTTATGTGATGTTCATCATAATTTCTTAAAAACAAAGAAGTCAGGCAATTATAGTGTGATATTTAAAAACAAAAAAAGCTATAAGGTATTAAGTCTAACTGTGTACTGAGCTCTGTATGTACACAGCTAGGCCAACATTACATTGAAGCTGCCTGGACCTGTCTTGATGCCCTGCCTAGGACCAAGTGCCTCGCCCAGGACTGAACTCTGCCATGGGCTTGCTGACCTCCCATGTCCCCCAACCCCAACCCCCTATTGTGACTGGAGCCCACTAATAACTGACACACTCCTCTCCCCAGTCTCTGATTTCTGGTACGGCTGACTGGTCCAAGGATGATCACGTTGGCCAAATTGTACAAGAGGGTTCTTTCTGAAAAACGTCAGAACTAGAGCCAGACACAGTGGCCCAAGCCTCTATTCCCAGCTACTCAGAAGGCTAAGGCTAGGAGTTTGAGGCCAGCCTGGGCAACAGAACAATACCCTGCTCTAAAATAAAAATTAAAATGTTGGAACTGAGACTGAACCAGATTGTCTCTACTTGCCTAAAACTGTAATCTACAAAGCTCAGGCGTGGCACCGGCTGCCTCTCCTACGGGAGAGAAAGCCAGTCTGCAGGAGCAGGGAAGGCAGGAGACAGGAGAGAGTCCTGACAGAGGAATAGGAAACCTCAGTTCCAGAAAACTTGAGCCTCAGAACATCTGCCTTCCTGTGGGCCCGGTTGTGCAGCCTGTCTTTTCCTCACAGGACTTTCTCCTTCCACTAAAATAATCACTGAATTGTTGGGTGAAAACCAGTATGGTCCTAGAGTATTCTATTTAATACACCGCCAAAATGAGTTTAATATTTACATATTGTTTCTGCATCTTCATATGTGAGACCAGCCTGTAATTTTCCTTCCTTCTTGTATTCTTTTTTTTTTTGAGACAGAGCCTCAAGCTGTCACCCTGGATAGAGTGCCGTAGCATCACAGCTCACAGCAACCTCCTCCAATTCCTGGGCTCAAGCGAGTCTCTTGTCTCCGCCTCCCAAGTAGCTGGGACTACAGGCGCCCGCCACAACGCCCGGCCATTTTTTGGTTGCAGCCATCATTGTTGTTTGGCAGGCCCGGGCTGGATTCGAACCCACCAGCTTAGGTGTACGTGGCTGGCGCCTTAATCCGTTGAGCCACAGGCGTCGAGCCGACTTATTAAATGCTAAAGGACAAATGTAAGTAAGTATTTATACAAAAAGATGTTTAGTGTAATTTTCTTCTTCTTTTTTTTTTTTTGAGACAGAGTCTCACTTTGTTGCCCTTGTTAGAGTGCAGTGGTGTCAAACTCACAGCAACCTCAAACTCTTGGGCTTAAGTGATTCTCTTGCCTCAGCCCCCCAAATAGCTGGGACTATAGGCACCCACCACAACACCCGGCTATTTTTTGGTTGCAGCTGTCATTGCTCGGCAGGCGCAGGCTGGATTCAAACCCACCAGTTCAGGTGTATGTGGCTAGTGCCTTAGCTGCTTGAGCCACAGGCGCCAAGCCAAAAATACAAAGTGTTGACATTCCTAACTGTTCAACAATTAGGGATTCATAAATTATGTAAGTATGTGACAGAATACTATGAAGCCATCAAGAGTGCTGTCACAGAGGAATACTGAAAAACTGGGGAAATATTATAAATAAATGTAGAAAACATATTACAAAACAGTATCTGGGACGGGTGTGGTGGCTCTCGCCTGTAATCCTAGCACTCTGAGAGGCCAAGGCGGGTGTGTCAACTAAGCTCAGGAATTTGAGACCAGCCTGAGCAAGAAGAGACCCTGTCTCCACTAAAAATAGGGGTGAAAAAAAATAAGCCAAGTCTTGTGGTGGGTGCCTGTAAAGTTTGATGCCACGGCACTCTACCCATGGCAACAGAATAAGACTCTGTCTCAAAACTGAAGTTTCAAGCCTGACAAATATGAGGTACCAAATTAGATCATGTGACAGGACAAGTCAGTAACAGCCCTAGGCAAAAGGCTGTGGCTCTGCTTTAGTGTTTTCTGCCAAGATATATGCCCAATCGCAGAACTTTGTAACATGACATCTCTTCAGCATGTGTAAGCACTTTCCTCCTTATTTATTGAGTTATTATCCCGTTTGTCATAGAAATTTTTGAAATCGAATACTACAAAAGTACACACAAACATCTCACCTAAAGAAGTCTGAATGAGCTGTGAGCCCCATTCTCACAAAAGTTGCTTGTTCCTGGACGTCTGTTAAAGATTCTAAGCTAGTTTATAGTCACTAAAGTAAGGATGTTAAAGATAATAGTAACCAACAGAATAAGACAATACTAACTGAAATGGTACCTGGGCTTAGGATCTTCCCCAAACCTCAGCAGCTCTTTTTACAAAAAGTGAACTAAAAAGCAATCTAAGTATAATGCAACCTTTTATTTTTTGTTTTATTTGGTGTTTTGTTCACCAGCCAGGGAACAATTAGAGTCATCATTCATCAAGACTCTTCATGGAATCGTCTTTTTTATTTTATTTTATTTATTTATTTGTAGAGACAGAGTTTCACTTTATCGCCCTCGGTAGAGTGCAGTGGCGTCACACAGCTCACAGAAACCTCCAACTCCTGGGCTTAGGCAATTCTCTTGCCTCAGCCTCCTGAGCAGCTGGGACTACAGGCGCCTGCCCCAACGCCCGGCTATTTTTCTGTTTTGCAGTTTGGCCGAGGCCGGGTTTGAACCTGCCACCTTCGGTATATGGGGCCAGTACCCTACTCACTGAACCACAGGTGCCTCCCATCTTTTTTTTTTTTTGAGACAGCGTCTCACAATTTCGCCCACAGTACAGTGCCACGGTGTCACAGCTCACAGCAACCTCAAACTCTTGGGCTTAAGCAATTCTCTTGCCTCAGCATCCCAAATAGCCGGGACTACAGGCACCTGCCACAACGCCCAGCTATTTTTTGGTTGCAGTTGTCATTGTTTAGCAGGCCTGGGCCAGGCTCGAACCCACCAGTTTCAGTGTATGTGGCTGGTGCCCTACTCAGTGAGCTATGGGCACCAAGCCAAAAGCAGCAGTTTTAGTTATCATAACCAAGACCCTAAACCTTTATTTCACAGACTTACTCCATAAAAACATTAGAAAGTTGGTTAATTCTAACTCACAAATCTTACATCTTCTTAAAAAGTTCAGTTATCACTCACCGAACCATTCTAGTGAACATAATCCAGATACATACTTGCTTAAAAATTAACATAATTTTTTTTAAAGGTTAAATTAACAAAACCCAAATTTGCTGCTTCATTTTAAAGCCCATTTTCCCCAATGGTTTTAACACCTAGAAGTTTACCTTACCATCTACGTTGTGCCTTCCTAAAACAATTCATCTCTTCCTTCCTGCTCTTAATCACAAGATGTAGGACAAAATTTTGCAAGATGAAGGAAAGCTGAATCATAGTATTAAATAGTATACATTTCAAGTGGTTAAACCAAACACCCAGCTGCCTCTCACACATGTTCATATGCTATACTACCACATGATACCTAAAAGGTTATGGCCTCCTTACTTGTTCCTCTAGAAAAGTGGTTCTCAACCTTACTAATGCCACAACCCTTTAATACCACAGTTCCTCACGTTGTGGTGACCCTCAACCATAAAATTATTTTCATTGCTACTTCATGACTGTAATTTTGCTACTGTGATGAACTGCAATGTAAATATCTGATATACGGGATGTACTTTGTTTAAAAAGGGTCGCGACCCACAGGTTGAGAACCGCTGCTCTAAAAACAGGAGATGTCCAGCAAAAAGCATCAGTAAATTAACTTCTACAAAATATGGCAGATTTTAAGTTAAATTGTTAACCATTGGGAAGAGGGAGTTTAAAGGTTATCAAACAGAAGGGTTTCTCTTGTCATTGTCAGCCAACTTTTCAATAACCTGGTTCTTCATCCCTTATGTTTTAAGTGTTATCTCCATTTTCATTAGTCTGTATACCACACATGGTAAAATGGCCAACTACCCCTCCTTTAGCCTAACTAATGTACCTCCGAGTAAATCAAGGAGCCCCTCTTTCCACTGCTCAAGGCAGTAGGCTTTTGTAACGGTATAACAAGTGCCTCAGATCCTGGACCCTATACAAGATCCCTAAGAATTCATGACAAAGTTGAGGAAAATATATTTACATAAGTTTGTTAGGTTTTTGTATTTGAGGCTAACCAACATAGAATTCTCAGTCATTAATATGTAGATTGTAAAAGAAAAAAAAGAGGCTGGATGCCTATAAGCTCAGCGGATAGGATGCCAGTCACATTCACCAGAGCTGGTGGGTTTGAATCCAGCCCGGGCTTGCCAAATGACAACTACAACCAAAAAATAGCCACTGGGCATTGTGGCAGGTGCCTGTAGCCCCAGCTACTTGGGAGGCTAAAGCAAGAGAATCGCTTAAGCCCAAGAATTTGAGGTTGCTCTACCCAGGGTGACACAGTGAGATTCTGTCTCAAAAAAAAAGTTCTTTGTCTATAATCTTTTCACCTAATTATTTGCTAGAATGTGTGAGTCTTAAATAATACATGATCTGCCCAAACCAGTTTATTGTTTTACACCATCCTCCTGAAGTTTACATTCACTCAATACCCACAGTGAAAGTACTACTAACTCTTTGAAGTAAATTCAACTCAAGTTTACATCCATTCTCCATTCTGCCCAAGATTCTCCCGTTACAGAGGAAATCAGGATAAGCGACTCTTCCAAGAAAATAACAAAATGTTGAAAGTGAGAGATTAGCTTTTTCTGTTTTCCAAGTTTAACATAATGTATTAAGCCTTAATTTTCCTAATGAGAAAAAGTGATTAAGCTGAACACCACAAAGAACAAAAACAAGGAATAAAGTTCTGAAAAACACTGCCAATTGTTACAGAAGGCAGAAAAGTTATTCCAGGGGTTAGTGACACATCAATTCTTGAAAATAACCACAAAACCCCAGCTAGGCCAAGTTAATTCCAAGAGAGAACTTTTACATTCTTCTCTGCCATATTATAGCCTCAATCTTTTCCTACTTTAATTTTCCATGGTTTTATCACTCCAATTATTCCCTTTTCATTTCCTTCAGACTCATTCTTCACCTCTTTCTGGATCGTGTAACTTCAATTTCTGTATTGTTGGTTTTCCTTTAAAAGCCTGTATTTCTGTCCTCCACTAATGTTCTTACGGTCTTTCACACTAGGGTTCAAATTAAGACTGAACTGTTAAGTGATACTGTGTTAATTTACAGAGATTTTATTAACGTTTCACTACATTATAGCTCTCCTGTTTCCTAGTTCCTTCTTCCCTAAAGTCTTAAGAATGGTAAGCGGGTTACCTTTTTAACACTTTCTTCTTCCTCTTGGCGTTTCTCATAGTGTGAGAAGTCATCAAAAATGGAAGTGGTGTGCTTGTAGCTGGCTATGATTTTCAACACCTGCTTAGCCTTTTCCAGAGGCACTTCCTGAGTGTCCCTAGAGTTGGTCACTGGTTTATTCTCGTTGTTCTCTAGGCGAATGTGTCGCAGTTGGCTATTAGGAACGTCCTTCACAAAAATCCACCTGACATCAAAACGACCCTTCCATTTGTCCTGGGACCACACACCTGCACATGTGTTGTAGTCCACAGCAGATTTCATTTCTGCAACGCCACAGAAGTGTCCACTGCCGTTGACACTGAAAAGTAAGTAAACGGGGCCTTTCCCGTTCATGGAACGATAAGCAGCATCCAGTCTCTTGTTACCATGCTCCGTGCTGCACCAGATATTATACTTAATGGAACGGTGGATATCGTCCTCAGAGTAGCTCTTAATGATGAAAACCCGGCCATGTTTCAGATTCCAGTCAAAATCCTTGGGGTTATAGTTATTAATGGACCGTAGCTTCTCCAATACAGGGTGGGGTTCTGAAGTAGATCCTGAACCAGCCTGAGACTGTCCTACTCCATTACCATCCACCCCATTATGACCGAACCCACTGCCACGGTTCCGAGGTGCTACCCAGCGGGTTGGCTGAGCTGCCTGTTGCTGGACTGAGAGCTGGGCAGGCTGTGGTGGAGGTGGAGGCAATGGCTGTGTCTGTTGCCCTACTGATGCTTGAGCCACTGGTGGGCTATTGTTAGCCTGCTGACCTACAGGCTGAGGAGACCCCTGGGTTGGCTGACCTATATTCTGAACCAAAGCCTGTGAGGGGGGTTTTGCCACAGGGCCCTTGTTATCCCAAGTTCCAATATCCATGTTATGCTTTATTGGGGGTGGTGGAAGACTTGACCCTGCAATGCCATTCTTGGTCTTCAGTTTAGGTTGCTGTTTTGCAGGCTTACTAGCAATGTCAGCCCAAGATGCTGGTTTTGGAGGAGCAATGGTAGCTGGAGGCAAACTATTAGAAGCCACAATGTTACTAGAAATGGACCCACTACCAACAGCAGAGCCTACAACTTTTGGAACATTGCTTGCAACTTCTGTGCTACCCAACTTCAGTGCTGCCATCCCTTGGTCTATTGTATTCATGCCAGGAGCCTTATTGAGGGTCTCATTGGCAAAAGCTGACTGTCCATCAATCATGGCTCCACCTAAGGAGCTAGGTGCATAAGCATAATTGCTACTGTATCCAGAGCTCTGAGTAGACTGTCCCTGAGAACTGTTATTTCCCCATGCTGAGAAGTCAATCCCACTGGGAAAGAAATTAAAACCATGCTGACCAAGAAATGGAGTGCTACCTAGGGCTCCTGGTTGCCCAAACATTGCATCTGGTAGGAAGTGGGGCTCTCCGTTGCTCAGTTGTCCGTAAGAAGTTAGATAGGGCATGGCTGTGTCACCCCCAGTAGACCAAGCAGCTTCACCCAAAGAATAGGAGAAGCCAATGGAGGGACTGTAGTAACTGGGTAAGTAGGAGTCTGACATGGCAGTATATGCATTATTCTGTGGAAGAGAAAAAGGCAAATAAATCAAAACAAAATTACATCAGGATTATTTCCTCCCCACTTAGTCACACAATTCAAATTATTTCAGCCATTACTACAAAAAAAGGGTATCACATTCAGAAGATCTTTTAAACTGACTAACATTTTCATATTTTAAGAAATTTTGATGTAAAAATTATGAAACGTTTATTTAAACTTTAAAGTTAAGCTAACCTAGACAGTGAATGTGTGCCTTTAGTGCTACAATTCAGAAAAGGGAAAACGCAAGAGATTCACCAACAGTTGAAATCTCAAGTATTGAGATGATGGTTTTATTAAAACAAATTATCTTTGGAGTTAAAGGAATGTGAATTTTGGCAGAAGAGTGTTTTAAAGTTTCCTATTTAAACCAGGCAGTAATAGGTCAAGCAAGACAACAAAAAAATAGGAATTTCAAGTTCTAGCCCAAATGTCTGTGTAGCTATTCCTCAATCACTAAAATGCAAGGTTCACTACCTATAATTTAGTGTTAGCCTCTTGGCAAACTATGTGGGAACATCAATAGAGACCACTATTTAATTATAACCTGGAAAAATACACAGAGGCTTCCCATAGAATTTTTTTTTTTAAAGAGTCAGAGTCTTACTGTCACTCAGGCTAAATGCAGCATTGTCATCATACCTCACCAGAAACTCAAACTCTTGAGCTCAAATGATCCTCCTGCCTCAGCCTTCCCAGTAGCTAGGACTATAGGTGCACGTCACCATACCTGGCTTATGTTTTAGAGACAGGGGTCTCACAATATTGCCCAGGCTGGTCTTGAACTCCTGGCCTTCGTCTCTCAAAGTGCTGGGATTAATTAGCTGGGTGTGGTAGCACACACCTGTGGTTCCAATTACTAGGGAGGCTAAGTCAGGAAAATCCCTCAAGCCCAGGGGTTGGAGGCTGCAGTGAGCTATGATGATGCGACTGCACTCTAAACCCAGTTATCAAAACTTGACCCTGTCTCAAAAAATAAAAGTGCTGGGATTACAGGTATGAGCCACTACATTTGGCCTAGAGGTTTTAAAATGAGAAAACAATATTGCTACCTTCTTTGCTTCACCTATACAATTAATAGCTCCAAGCTGAAATACATACCTAACTTTTCCATTGAAACTAGGAAAAGTATAACTCTAAAGATAGTCTACACACCTGAAAAAAAAAATCACCAAAATAACCAGAAATATGAATATACATCCAGCTAGTCTTCACATTAGGATACAAAGTATATTGAAAAAGCCTCATTCTTGATCTTCAGTTTGTGCTGCACATTCTTAATAAATGCTGTATATCATTAGAAAAGCCCTTAAGTGAGAAACCAGAGGTGCACAAAATACCACAGATATAGATACAGCTCAACTCAAAATAGAGAGTATTTTACTCTAACTTCAAAATAGTTCTGGTAATGTAAGCATCCACTGGCTATGTTCTTAAAGAGACTTGGGACCCGGCACGGGGGTTCATGCCTATAATCCTACCGCTTTGAGAAGCCCAGGAAGGTAGACTGCCTGAGCTCAGGAATTCAAGACCCATCTGAAGAAGAGCAAGACCCTGTCTCTACTAGAACTATAAATTAGGCAGGCATTATGGTGCGTGCCTGTAGTCCCAGCTCCTGGGGAGGTGGAGGCAAGAGGATTACTGAACCCAGGAGTTGAAGATTGCTGTGAGCTATGATGCCACAGCACTCTAACCAGGGTGATAGAGTGAGACTATGTCTCAAAAAAATAAAATAAAGACCTGGATGATCACAACTACCTAAAGCCTTAAGTTTGTAATACCAAGGCCAATGGTACTCCTTAGCCACTAAAATGTATCTCTTCAATATGAAGTTTTCCAACTAAATTTGATAAAACAGTGGTGCTCTGCCAATTTAAAAAGAACAAAGGTCTTTCCACACATAGCCTCATGTTTAAAAGTTCTCAAAAAATAATGTTAATATTTTAAGATTCAAACCCATTATGTGTAAGAAATCCAGTCTATAGTCAATCAATTAAGCTTTAGAGTATTATTTCAACAAATGGTGAAGAAACACTGGTTAAAAAGTAACTAAATTACCCTAGATGATAAATTAAAAAAAACAAAAGATTCTCAGGTTACTCTTTTTCATAGACTCATCTAATTAGAGATTTATATTATCCTATAAACCATTTGGTTTTTTTTTTATTTTTTTAACTTTTTGTAGAGACAGACTCTCACTTTATTGCCCTTGGTAGAGTGCTGTGGCATCACATAGCTCACAGCAACCTCCAACTCCTGGGCTTAGGCGATTCTCTTGCCTCAGCCTCCCAAGTAGCTGGGACTACAGGCACCTGCAACAACATCTGGCTATTTTTTGTTGCAGTTTGGCCAGGGCTGGGTTTGAATCTGCCACCCTTAGTATACGGGGCCGGCGCCCTACTCAATAAGCCACAGGCGCCGCCCTAAAAATGATTTTTTAACAAAGACATTTAAGCTTTGGCTTACCAGGAAAGTAAAAAAAACCCAAATGCACGTAGTATCACAGGTTATGCCAAGATACAGCTGAATTGCCTACACCTGAACTGGTAGGCTCCCATGTGCCGCTGAGCTCAAAAATCTTAATTATACAATGTTTTACAAGAATTATGTTTCTAAATGCTCCCCCATCCCTGTTAAATTATGTAAGCAAACTACTCCAATAGAAAGAACCTATTAATAATTCATTCCTCTACTTCCTTCCTTTCTTTTCCTGATTCACTGGTTGTCTTCTGCGAAAAGTTTATTCTAATCACTTGCTTAGGCAGTTGCAATGTAGGTAAGTTTACACAGGGAATGTAAGTTTTATATGGCTTGGCACCTGAAGCTCAGTGGCTAGGGCGCCAGCCACAAACACTGGAGCTGGCGGGTTCAAATCCAGCCTGAGACTGCCGAACAACTAGAACCAAAACATAGCTGGGTTATGTGGTGGAGTACCTGTAGTCCCAGCTACTCAGGAGGCTGAGACAAGAGAATCACTTAAGCCCAAGAGCTGGAGGTTGCTGTGACCTGTGACACTACAGCACTCTACAGAAGGCAGCATAGTAAGACTATGTCTCAAAAAAAAAGTTTTATGTAAGAATCAGGTCCACATATGAAGCAGTAAATAAAGTCAAGTTATTCAAGACTACCAACCACATTTCATATAGCATATGTTCAGAACTTATATAACTGTTCCATAAACTTCTTGATCTTTTAGGGTACTCTGGAAGCAGTATTGTTCTATTCATCTAAGGAGTTATATTAACTACACCGTTTTTGAGACCCAAGACAATAATGCAAGTTTTTACATGTGTGGAGCATATTAATATTTGAACCTACATGTAACTTTACCTTCACATTAGAAGCCAACTATACCATAAAACTTAAGTCATTCGTTTTTATTTTTTAAGACAAAGTTGATGTCACCCTCAGTAGAGTGTTGTGGCATCATAGCTCACAGCAACCTCAAACTCTTGGGCTCAAGCGATTCCCTTGCCTCAGCCTCCCAAGTAGCTGAGACTACAGGGACCTGCCACAACACACAGCTATTTTTTGAGACGGGGCTCCTCCTTGCTCAGGCTGGTCTCAAACTCCTAAGCTCAAATGATCCACCAACCTCAGCCTCTTAAAGTGCTAGGATTACAGGCCTAAGTCACCACGCCTGACTGAATCATTCTTGACCTTACTTTACTTTGTCCAGAAAAGTACTTTAACTCCGTTTTATAAATCCCATAGTTCCCCCTTCAGTGATGTTAATCTCTATAGATGTAGGTACAACTCAACTCAAAAAAAAAAAGTTCCTAACTCCAAAATAGTTCTGACAGGGCGGCGCCTGTGGCTCAACGAGTAGGGCACCGGCCCCATATACCAAGGGTGGTGGGTTCAAACCCGGCCCCGGCCAAACTGCATCAAAAATTAGATGGGCACTGTGGCGGGCGCCTGTATTCCCAGCTACCTGGGAGGCTGAGGCAAGAGAATTGCTCAAGCCTGAGACGTGGAAGTTGCTGTGAGCTGTGACTCCACAGCGCTCTACAGAGGGCGATAGAGTGAGACTCTGTCTCTACAAAAAAAAAAAAAAAATAGTTCTGACAATCTTGAGAACCCATTAGCACTGAATAAAGTTCAGATGATTTCATACTACAATTTTCCCATCATATATTAATCCAATTTTCCTAAAAAAAAAGGTTTTCGGGGGTAAAACTTGCCAGCGTTAAATATTCTCAAGTTCTGCACTGCTATAATCTTGAGATGGGGGGGACAGTTACTCAAACAGGTGTTACTGTTAGTATACATAAAGTGTTATCAGTACCATACTCTCAGTAATTGTTTACTGACAATACACAGATGATAATCTTAAAAGCCTATAAAATCCGTAGTAACTTCTATGACACCCTAGTAAGTAATAAGAAAGTGAACACCCAGAAAATGAGATTTATTGATAGGGCAGAGAAAGTAGCACACTACATCCTTTGATCAGATATGTAAATGGTTAACTACTCACGGGCCTCGCCTGTGGACTCAAGTAAGGTTCAAAATCATCATCGTTCAATCCATCTTTTTGATGTACAGATCCATTTTGTACTTTTTTAAAGAAAAAAAATCAAATTAGGAGTGTCTCAATCCCACCATCTCCCTCCCAAATTAACCGAACATCCTAAGGGAAGAAAATCCTTACTAGTTAGAAAAACATGTAAACTTAAACTTCACAAGGCTAAAGGTGAGAGTGTATGCCGAAGCAATATTCGTCGGAGAGACTACCTCCCTCCACCCAGAGCAAGTTGATCTAAAAAGGTCATTTTATTGGCGCCTCTCGATTTTACTCCCTCTGGCGTCCCCTCCCCCATCACATGTGAGTCCTTCCAGACAGGGATCCACGAGGAAGAAAAACAAAGGCCTTCTAAGACCTACAGGAAACTAAGGAGCTGGGGCATTTCAAAATCGAATCCACCCCCACCCTTAATGAATTACTCCTTGTTAGCTAAAAAGCAGTTCGCCAGCTGCGCGAACACACCGAAAGGGACAAACACTTCAGCGTGAGGCACCTGCGAACTAAGCGGCTTCCGAAAGGTCCCCTCCCCGGGGCGCTTCCCGGAGACCCCGCCCCCGCGCCTCGCCGTCCCCCTCCCAGCCGCGGCCGCCGGCAGCGCCGGGCTTACCTTTGTTTCCTTGACCTTTTGGTCTCTGAGGGCGAAGGAAACGTCGCCGAGCAGCAAGTTGTCCGAGGGAGGGATAGAAAAGCAAAGACATATTAAAGCAGGGCCCGAAAAGGGAAGAAAGGCGCAGGCCTGAGGGGGAGGCGTCAGGAATGGTGGTGAGGGGGAGGTGGAAAATGGGAGGCGAGGGGAAGCGCTAGGCCGGCGGGGCCCCGCGAGAAACGCGGGGGACGCCGGCAGCACCGCGGGGAAACCAGCGCTCCGAGAAAGGGGGAAGGAAACATGGAAGGAAAACGCGGCCCGCTGAGGAGGAAACGCGGCGCGGCCCGGGAGAAGCGCGAAGAGCGGGCTGAGGGCGAGACGCTGGGCGCGGCTGGCCTCAGAGGCCCGAAACCCGGCCCACGAGATGCGCCGCCTCGCCTCGGCCCGGCCGGGGGCGGCGGGCCCGGGCCTAGTCGGGCTCCCTCTCGCCTCACACAATGGCCGAGGCATGCGGGCCGGGCCTGTACCTGCTCCAAGAGGCTGCTGGCCGACATGGCTCTCGGATCCTCACGGGCGGAGACGGCGGCGAACTCTCCTCAGCGCGGCGACGGCGGCAGATGGGCCCCGGCTGCGGGAGCAGGCGGCGCGACGGCGGCTTTTGTCCGTGACACTCGGGGGCCTCGGCGGACGCAGCGGAGACACAGCGCGCGGCTCAGGCTCCGGCTCCGATTCGGCGACGCTCTAGCCCGAAAGCTCAACGCCCGTCTCTATGCCTTTACGCGCGCGCCCGCCCCTCACAGCCGAAATAAGAGCGCCGAGCGGCGGAGGCGGACAGCGCGCGCAGCGCGAGCGCTGACTCTCACATTCGCTCACCCACGCGGAACGGACCTGGCGCGAAGCACCCCGGGAAGGAAGAGGCGGGGCCGCGGCGCCCTCTGGTGGTCTGGAGGAGCGGAAGCGGCGCGCGCGGCCTCCCCGCCCCCACCGCCTCAGGAATGGGGCCTAGGGGGCTGGGGGCGGCCCGGGTCGCGCACACAGGATTTGTATAGCTCCTGGAGAGAGCAGCTTTAGCTTGAGAAAACTGTCAAAAGCTGGTTTCTCAGTAACGGAGCGGCGTCTGAAGCCCGGGCGATCTTAAAGCGAACCTGCCTCCCAGCTGCAAGTGGCATCCCCCCCCCCATCTGGAAGGGAACCCAAAGAGGGGTCACAGAGCCCCCAAGAAAACTTTATTGGGCTCTGCCCTGAATAGTGACATTCCCCACCTCCCGATAAGTGCCCCGATCATTTTCTTATGTTAGCGGACTGCAGAAGAATATACCCCAAAGAACAAAATATCCACACACAAAATCCGGTCCCCCGCGAAAGAGGTTCGCTTTAGCCTTGCAGGAGCAGAATTTACAATTCCTCAAGGAAGTCACTAGCGCCCAAGATAATCTGTGAAAAATGTGGACTTTATTTCCATGAAAAATACACCTCCCACATCTACCCAAAATTTTACATTTACTTTCAAGGATTCCAAAGCACAAATCTGAAGACCTCAGGAGGGAATGTCCTTGATATGGAGAAACGAGGAAATTAACATTATTCCAATACCTGCTGTGGGCCAAGCTTTGTTATTAGATATTTTCAAACACATTAAAGTCTTTCAACAACTTCAAAATAGCTATCAGTCTCTCCACTTCACACCCGTAAAAGCAGAGGTTAAAGTAAATATGCCCAAATTTACAAAGCTAACATATAGCCAGGTGTATCTGCCACTCAGAGAAAAATAATCCTGTATTCTAGAACCAGAATCCAATTGGGACCCAAAAGATGGGTGGAAGCATTTTTAATTAGAAAACTCAACTTATCAAGGGATATCTGATACTAGGAAAGCCTATATAATAGCTTTTTTATTGCAAATAAGTTACAAACAGATAAATAATGCACTATTAATTGTTAACCTCATCCCACACTTGCTGGATACAGGAAGTTTTGGTGGACTCAGTAGTAAAATAAATAATGACGTGGCATCTTGGATTTTTAAGTCATAATTTTGTTGAAAGTACTCAAAGCTTTTTTCTCTTTTTGCCCATAATCACATTTATGGTAGGAATGAATAAGATCAGGCGCCAAATGTGATGGACTTTTAGTAGAGGCAATAAAAAGTTAAGTTTCAGAAAATAAAAGATGCCTAATTAATACTTTTGTTAAAGACAATCAACCAGGCGGCCCCATGGCCCAGATTTATATAAACTATAAACAGTTGCCTATGCTTACCCTTAGAGGCAGCATGGTATTGTAAAAAGGTTAGACCAGGAGTCATATGCTAGGAGAGAAAGGGTCTAATAAATACTGGTTTCCCAACCAGATGTCCAACATTGGGTATATTACTAAATGTTTCCCAGATTCCTTCATTTGATAAAGGGAATAATAATACCTATGTAACAGGTTTATTGTGGAGATAGTTTTAAGCATGTCTGTTACATTGTAAGTTCATTTTCTGCAAACCCATTAGGGATGCAAGTAAAAATTCTTTACTTCCAAAAATATCTTCATATTGCCAAAACCCTTGATTAGTTCCTTTGGGATTACCTTCTGTTCTCCAGGAGTTCCCAGTTAAGATGCAAATATCCTTCAGAGAGAAAGGTAATCTCTAGACCTGGATAATAATTTACCAAATTGCCGTTAATAGGCCCCTGAAGAAACAGAACCCACACGACTGATAAAGTTGTTTTTTTTTTTTTTTTGTAGAGACAGATTCTCACTATATTTCCTTTGGTAGAGTGCTGTGGAGTCACAGCTCACAGCAACCTCCAGCTCTTGGGCTTAGGCGATTCTCTTGCCTCAGCCTCCCAGGTAGCTGGAACTACAGGTGCCCGCCACAACACCCGGCTAATTTTTCATGCAGTTTGGCCGGGGCCGGGTTTGAACCCGCCACCCTCGGTATATGGGGCCGGCACCCTACTCGCTGAGCCACAGGCGCCACCTAAAGTTTTGTTTGGTTTTTTTTTGAGGCTGACTCTTGCTCTGTCACCTGGGGTAGAAAGACTATGGCCTCAGCCTACCTCACAGCAACCTCAAACTCCTGGGCTCAAGCAATTCTCCTGCATCAGCCTCCCAAGTAGCTGGGACTACAGGCGCCTGCCACAACACTGGCTATTTTTTTGTTGCAGCCGTCATTGTTGTTTGGAGGGCCTGGGCTGAATTCGAATCCTCTAGTTCAGGTGTATATGGCTGGTGCCTTAGCTGCTTGAGCCACAGGCCTTGAGCCTAATTTTTCTTTCTTTTCTTTTTTTTTTTTTTTTGAGACAGAATCTCGCTTTCTCACCCTCGGCAGAGTGCCATGGCTCACACAGCTCACAGCAACCTCCAGCTCTTGGGCTTAGGAAATTCTCTTGCCTCAGCCTCCTAAGTAGCTGGGACTATAGGCACCCACCACAACACCTGGCTATTTTTTGTTTGCAGTTTGGCAGGGGCGGGGTTTGAACCCACCACTCTCACTTTCGGTATATGGGGCTGGAGCCCTACTCACTGAGCCTAAGGCACAGCCCCTCATTTTTCTGTTTTTAAGAGACAGGGTCAAACTTTGCTCAGGCTGGTTTCAAACTCCCGACCTAAAGCAATTACAGGCCTGAGCCACCGCACCTAACCAAGACGGATATATATTTAATCAGCGGAAAGACAGAGGGGAAGTTAGAATGTGTGGTATTATTTTACAATTTGGAGGAAAGAATACTGTGCTGGAAATGGGTATAGATTCTAGTTTCAACTCTGCCACTGGGTGGATGAAGCATTCAATCCCTCTTCCATCAAATACAGTAGAACCTCTGTAAGTTGACCAACTAAGGGACTTTAAAAAACTGCTCAACATATGGAGGTAGGTGGTCAACCTAAGGAACTAGGCCTACTGTACTGATACATACGTGTGGTGCATGTCGGGAATTAGATGTAGGAATTAGATGTAGGGAGAAGAGAGTAGATTAGGAGTTGGAAGAGTGTTGCAGGCTTGTCGCCTGAAGCACAGTGGTTACAGAGCCAGCCACATACACTGAGGCTGATGGGTTTGAAACTGGTCCGGGCCTGCTAAACAACAATGACAACTGCAACAGAAAAAATAGCCGGGCATTGTGACAGGCGCATGTAGTCCCAGCTACTTGGGAGGCTGAGGCAAGAGAATTGCTTAAGCCCAAGAGTTGAAGGTTGCTGTGAGCTGTGATGCCACGCACTCTACCGAGGGACATAGTGAGACTCTGTCTCAAAAAAAAAAGACAAAGAGTGTTGCAGTAAATCCAGGCAAAAAGTAATGGTGGAAGGTTCTAACACAGTGACAGTGAAGACAGTGAGAAGTAGATAAAACTGAGGAGTTGTAGTTGGTAAAATGAGAAATCTTGGTGGTTGACAGAATTGGGAGGAGGACCCTAAAGGAGAAAGCAGTACGGAGGGTGCTGCCTAGTTTGATGAGAACATCTGGATGAAGCAGGTGCTTTTTTCTGGCAGGCGGGGTGGGGTGAGGAAAGGGCACACATTTATCTTTGGACTTGCTAGGTTTCAGGAGAACATAAAACAGACAGAAATGCTCTGTAGACAGTTAAACAGTTCAGGGTTTAGAGAGAAAAATGGCTGGGAATACAATATTGGTGCTTTTGGGATACATGTTAGTTAAAGCCTAGGGAGTCCATGAGATTTCGTCAGAAGACAGGAAGAAGAGCACCAAATCAGAGAGAGAGAAGGGAAATCAGGGGAGAAAATCATTTTCACTCAGCATCTATTTCCAAGATTATAAAATAAAGAAGATGGACGAAAATAACCCCTGAATCCCTTCTTGTTCTGCCTCTGGTGGAAACCAAATGGAATCTTCTGGATATATAAGGTGGGAGAAGGTGCTGGTAACAGGGGGGAGAAATAGGAAGGGGAAAGGGCAGATTTTATGTAGTCTTCAGAACTTTTCAATGAGCTAGACTGGGTTCTAGAGTGGCATCACAGCTCACAACAACCTCAAACCCTTGGGCTTAAGGAATTCTCTTGTCTCAGCTTCCCAAGAAGCTGGGCAGCAGAATTCTTTAAACACAGGCTTTTGCAGTTAGTTGTGTGAGGTACATAAATATTTCTATGGGAGGTCTCTTTTATTCTTGCCGTATTAAGAGGGTAACTTGGGCAATGAAGTCTACTGTTCCTGATAACAGCTTTGAAAAACTGGAAAGCTGGGCAGTGCCTGTGGCTCAGTGAGTAGGGCACCGGCCCCATATACTGAGGGTGGTGGGTTCGAACCCGGCCCCTGGGGTTGTGGCAGGTGCCTGTAGTCCCAGCTACTCAGGAGGCTGAGGCAAGAGAATCGCCTAAGCTCAAGAGCTGGAGGTTGCTGTGAGCTGTGTGATGCCACGGCACTCTGCCGAGGACAATAAAGTGAGACTCTGTCTCTACAAAAAAAAAAAAAAAAGAAAGAAAGAAATTTTTACTAATGTAAAGGTAATGACATTGTAATTTCTCATTTTTAATGAGAAAGGTAATGACAATGTAATGACTTTTTCCTTTCCTTTCTTTTCCTTTCCTTTCCTTTCCCTTTCTTTTCTTTCTTTTCTTTTCTTCAGAGTCTCACTCTGTTGCTCCAGACTAGAGTGCCCTGACATCAGCCTAACTCATAGCAACCTCAAACTCCTGGACTCAAGCAAACCTCCAGCCTCAACCTCCTGAGTAGCTAGGACTACAGGCACCCACCACAATGTGCAACTAATTTTTCTATTTTTAGTAGTGATGAGGTCTTGTTCCGTTCTTGGAACCCCTGAGCTCAACCAGTTCACCTGTCTATGCTAGGATTACAGTCACGAGCCACCACACCCAGCCCAGGTAATGAGTTTTTCATGAAGGTAAATTTATTCAGTTTAGAAGACTTTATTCTGAGATTATTTCTTTCCTAACTTTTTTTTTTTTTTTTTTGAGACAGAGCCTCAAGCTGTCACCCTGGATAGAGTGCTGTGGCATCACAGCTCACAGCAACCTCCAATTCTTGGGCTCAAGCGAGTCTGTTGCCTCCGCCTCCCAAGTAGCTGGGACTACAGGCGCCTGCCATGACACCCGGCCATTTTTGGGTTGCAGTCATCATTGTTGTTTGGCGGCCCGGGCTGGATTCGAACCCGCCAGCTCAGGTGTACGTGGCTAGCGCCTTAGCCTGTTGAGCCACAGGCGCCAAGCCTTTTTTTTTTTTTTTTTTTTTTTTTTTTTTGAGACAGAGCCTCAAGCTGTCACCCTGGGTAGACTGTCATGGCATCACAGCCCACAGTAATCTCCAACTCCTGGCTCAAGTGATTCTCCTGCCTTTGCCTCCCAAATAGCTGGGTCTACAGGTGCCTGCCACAACACCTGGCTATTTTTTGGTTGCAGCTGTTGTTGTTTGGTGGGCCCGGGCTGGATTAGAACCTGCCAGCTGAGGCATACGTGGCTAGCACCTTAGCCTCTTGAGCCATAGGCGCTGAGCCTTTCCTACCTTTTTGATGTAAACATGTCCTTTCTTTTCAAATGAAAATGAGAGTTGGTGGAACTCAGGGCCAGACGAGGTGGCTCACCTGTAATCCTAGCACTGTAGAAGGCTGAAGCAGATAAATTGCCCGAACTAAGGAGTTCAAGACCAGCCTGAGACCCCATCTTTACTAAAAATGGAAAAATTAGCCAGGCATGGTGGTGCACGGCTGTAGTCCCAGCTATTTGGAAGCTTAAGGAAGGAGGATTGCTTCAGTCCAGGAGCTTGAAGTTGTGTGTGAGCTATGACACCATGGCTCTCTGGCCTGGGGCAACAGAGTGAGACTCTGTCTCAAAAAAAAAAAAACAAAATCCCTGGCTCAGCGCCTGTGGCTCAGCGGGCTAAGGCCTCAGCCACGTACACCTGAGCTGGCAGGTTCGAATCCAGCCCGGGCCCGCCAAACAACAATGACGGCTGCCACCAAAAAATGGCCGGGCGTTGTGGCGGGCACCTGTGGTCCCAACTACTTGGGAGGCGGAGGCAAGAGACTCGCTTGAGCCCAAGAATTGGAGGTTGCTGTGAGCTGTGATGCCACAGCACTCTCTCCAGGGTGACAGCTTGAGGCTCTGTCTCAAAAAAAAAAAAAAAAAAAAAAAAAATCCTTACTTAGCAAAATATAATGTTGGGAACTCATGTTGTTCCCTAAGACTTTTTGTTTGTTTTATTGATACATGACATCTGTAGGTCTTAATAGTACTATGGTAGGAAACAGCTTATCATCTCAATCTAAGACAATAGGTTGGAGGAAAAAATGATACCTAAACAAGATTTCTGGAGAAAATGCCAAAGGGAAATGAAGCTAGGGAGCCCATGGAAAAACTGGTTCTATTTTAAATCTATGCCAACTAAAAATAGTTACATAAACAAATGTGTCTAAAGTATTTGTGACAGCGTTTAACAGATAAATCCTTCTGTTTTGATCCTTGAATAATAGCTACATAGAACTTGGACAAGGCAAGAATAGAGAGATTGGCTAAGTGTGGTGGAGCATGTCTGTAACCCTAGCACTGGGGCAAGCCGAAGTAGGAGGATCACTTGAGCTCAGGGGTTTGAGACCAGCCTGAGCAAGAGGGAGAACCTGTCTCTACTAAAAATAGAAACAATTGAAAAAAATAAAAATAGGCTCGGCGCCTGTGGCTCAGCGGGCTAAGGCGCCAGCCACGTACACCTGAGCTGGCGGGTTCGAATCCAGCCCGGACCCGCCAAACAACAATGACGGCTGCAACCAAAAAATGGCCGGGCGTTGTGGCGGGCGCCTGCAGTCCCAGCTACTTGGGAGGCGGAGGCAGGAGACTCGCTTGAGCCCAGGAATTGGAGGTTGCTGTGAGCTGTGATGCCAAGGCACTCCATCCAGGGTGACAGCTTGAGGCTCTGTCTCAAAAAAAAAAAAAAAGAAAAGAAAATCATTGAAGAGGTAGGACATCTGCCTGAACAAGTTTTTAATGCAGATGAAAGTGCCCTGTGTTGGTGGGGGAAATGCCACAAAGGATATTTATTACTAAGGAAGAGAAACAAGCATGAAGGTTTAACAGGACTACTGTTTTGTGCAAATGCCATTGGATTTATGATATGGACTGGCCTCATCTATAAAGCTCCTAACTTCTTTTTTTTCTTTTTTTTTTTTTTTTTTTTTGACATATTCTCACTGTGTTGCCCTCAGTAGAGTGCTTTGATGTCTCAGCTCACAGCAACCTCAAACTCTTGGGCTAGCCTCCAAAGTAGCTTGGACTACAGGTACCCACCACAATGCCCAGATATTTTTTGGTTGCAGTTGTCATTGTTTAGTTGGTTGGGATTGGATTAGAATCTGCCAGCTTGGGTATTTGTGGCTGGTGCCATAACCACTGTGCTATAGGCGCTGAGCTTAAAGCTCCTAACTTCTGAAGAGAAAAAGTAAACACCAGCTGCCAGTCTTTTGGCAACAAAAAGTCTAAACAAGGAGAATCCTTTTCCTAAGTTATTTCTATTGATGCTTGTCCCGGAAGTTAGAAATACCCACCTAGTGATGGACTACCTTTTAAAATTCTTTTTTTTTTTTTGAGACAGAACCTCAAGCTGTCACCCTGGATAGAGTGCTGTGGCGTCACAGCTCAGAGCAACCTCCAATTCCTGGGCTTAAGCGAGTCTCTTGCCTCTGCCTCCCAAGTAGCTGGGACTTTAGGTGCCCGCCACAACGCCCGGCCAATTTTTGGTTGCAGCTGTCATTGTTGTTGGGTCCGGGCTGGATTCGAACCCACCAGCTCAGGTGTACGTGGCTGGTTCCTTAGCTCGTTGAGCCACAGGCGCCGAGCCTAAAATTCTTTTGGTCCTAGCACTCTGGGAGGCTGAGACAGTGGATTGCCTGAGCTCAGGAGTTCAAGACCAACCTGAGCAAGAGCGAGCCCCCACTTCTAAAATATAACTGGGGGTTGTGTTGGGTGCCTGTAGTCCCAGCTGCTTGGGAGGCTGAGGCAAGAGAATCTCTTGAGCCCAAGAGTTTGAGATTGCTGTGAGCTATGATGCCACAGCTCTGAACCTCAGCACTTTATTCAAGGTGACTGAAAACTTTTGTCTCAAAAATAAAATGAAATTATTAATAAAATAAAATTCTTTTTTGTTTTTTTCCTTTTGAGACCCAGTCTCAATTTATTGCCCTTGATAGAGTGTTGTGGCAACATATCTCACAGCAAGCAATTCTCTTGCCTCTGCCTCCGAGTAGCTCTGATTACAGGCACCTGCCACAATACCTGTCTAATAAAATTCTTTTAATATTGGACAAGGCTATTGGCCACCCAAAATTCTATGAGTTCAACCCCAAAGGTGTCAAAATGGTCTGCTTTTCCCTAAACAAGGGGCTAACAGTTGAACCACATGGAAATTGGGCTAAGCAGTTAATTAATGCATAGCTTTTGACTCTCCCCAAATTTAACTAATAGCTTAGTCTTGACTGGAAGCCTTATGGATAATATAAACAGCCACTTAGCACATATGTGTAAGGAGGCTAGTATCTACATGTATTTTATGCATTTGTGATACACCTTTTAGTTTTTTCAGTATTTCTAGGCTACATGTTTCACCCGTGAGGTTTTTTAAATTGTTAACAAATGTCCAAAATTTTTTTCAATATATTTATTAGGAAAATCTGTATGTGTGTAGATCTATATAGTTCAAACCTGTGTTGCTCAAGGGTCAAATGTATATGAATTTCATCTGCTACATTTGATGATTGCATACTTTATAACTTTTATTCCTTCATTTTATATTTATAGAATAAAGGTATTGTCTGGCCCACACAACTCAGCCTAGCACCCTAGGAAGCAAAGGTGGGAGGTTCACTTGAGGCTGGGAATTTGAGTTTATAATGAGCTATGATCACATCACTGCATTCCAGCCTCAAGAACAGAGTGAGATCCTGTCTCTTTTTAGAAAACAACCATTAACCATAGTAAAGTTATCAAATTTAACATTGATATCATATTATTATTTACTCCATAGTCCACATTTAAATTTTGTCAATTATCCCAACAGTATCCTTTAGCACAATTTAGTTCTTAGTTTAGGATCTGATCCAGGATCATGTATTGCATTCTCTTGTTAGGTCCTTTTAGTCTCCTTTAGTTTGAAACAGTTCTTAGCCTTCCTTTGCATTTCATGACCTCATCATCTTTTTAATAATAATTCAAGTTTATACTCTGCAAACTATAGTAAACGTTAAATTTTTTTTTTCTCATTTAACAGTCAATCTTGGCAATCTTTCCCTGTCCACACAGATAATATAGATCTAGCTTAATAAAAAACATTTTTTGCGTAGTTAATCAGTTTATGTTTTCCAAGATAAGTCCAGGAATATAAAAAGATATACTGTGTGGAGTTGCCTTCAGACTTGCCTCTACCCATGTTTCATATATCCTCCCTACATGTGAACCCACTGGTACTCAGGGTTTCTTTCTTTTTTTTTTTTTTTGGCTGGGGCTGGGTTTGAACCTGTCATCTGTGGTATATGGGGCCAGCGCCTGTAGCTCAGCGGCTAGGGCACCAGCCACATATATATACCAGGGGCTGGTGGGTTCAAACCCAGCCCAGGGCCTGCCAAACAACAATAACTACAACAAAAAATAGCCAGGCATTGTGGCAACGCCTGTAGTCCCAGCTACTTGGGAGGCTGAGGCAAGAGAATCGCTTAAGCCCAAGAGTTTGAGGTTACTGTGAGCTGTGACACCATAGTACTCTACTGTCTCAAAAAAAAAAAAAAGATGGTTACTTTTTTTCCTTCACATAAAAAGTAACATTATCCATATCATTTTTCATCTTTTTTTTGTTAACTACGTATCTTAGAGATCTTTTTATAGCACTACCAAGAGGACTTCTGTGTTCTTTTATATAGTCTGTAGCTCTGCTGTAACTGATAAAACTTAGTCCTCTCTTAGTGGACATTTGGTTAGTTTTATACCATTATATTTAGTGGGCATAGGGCAGTTTAATTTAGCCAGTCTTCTTGTTCATGACTCCAAAAGTTGTTTTCCTGAACTGAGAATGCCTTAGTCATAGCTTATCTTTTTACCACTGCCAGTGTAACTTGGAAATCTTTTTGTATCCTCACACATGGATTTCCTATGCAACATAGCCACTCCCACTTAACCACTGGAGCACATTTCACTATGCTGGCATGAGCAATTTGCACACCTTTGCATTCCTATGGGAATATAGTTGTAGTATTTCTCTTAATAGTTAGCTTCTGGGTCAAAGGTGTATTCTTAAATTTTGATAGCTACCACCAAGACTGCACTCCAGAGAAGTTGTAGCAATTTAATTTGTCAGTATGTGTTAGTGTTTCCCAAATGCTTTTCCATCAGAACATGAGTTCCTGTGGGTACATGGCAATATGGATCTCCGGGCCTTGACTTTTGCTTCAACCAGATCATCTCTACTTCTAGTTTTAAGATTCCATATGCCAGAGGCGGCGGGTTCAAACCCAGCCCTGGCCAAAAACCGCAAAAAAAAAAAAAAAAGATGCCACATGCAATTTGCAGTTTTCTTTTTTTCAGAAGATGACACAATTTTTTAAAAAGGGTTGGGGCTGTAAAGAAGTGTGTGAAGATGAGTGACCTCCAGGAACCACAGGGGAGGACTTCTGTGTCAGATTGGGAGTCCTCAATTCACAAAACAAAAAGGACAAAACAGCTTTCCAAGTGGAGAGAAGAAAACCTTTCTCAGCAAACCATAAAGAGTGTAATAGATACTTAGCGCTTAGAGTACGACACAGTGAGGTGTGGAGGATGAGGCTATAAGCATGGCACACACAAAATAGTGCCAGACATAGATTTGGGTATTTCGGCCCTTGATTGGCAGGGGAATATTTTGGCAGGAGCAATACAACTTAACGCTTGCCTATTGGACAGATGACTGTTTTGGTGGTGGATTTGTTGATTGAGGGTGCTGGTCTCTTTTTTGTTCTCTTTCATTTACTTTTTAATTTTTATTTATTTTTTTTGAGACAGTGTAGAACTGAAGCTGTCTACCTTCTAAAACAGCATCTTAACCGGTAAACTTGAGCAGGTCAATAAATAGTTGTTACTAAATGAATGAATGTAGTCCTTGCATGGCTGTCTGGTTGTGCCTGAAATTACTTCCTTCTCATACTTTATGCCTCAGTCGATCTGACCCTTTGTTTTCTCACCACTGGCCTAGAATACTGTCCTCTCACCCCCAAACTTGGTTCATTTCAGGACTTAGTTTATGAGTCATCTTCTCTGAGAAACTTGCTCTGGGTATGTCCTCTTAACTGGTCCTTCAGCTCTGTGAGGCCCAGATTACCACAGACACATATCAGGAAGAATAGGAACTCAGGGAACATGTTGAACAAACAAACAAATCTACTGGTGGTGCTAGGTTCAGTTTAAATTGTTGTGGTGGCTTTCCTTCATCTGTTACCTTCGTAGATTGCCCTTGTTAGTTTTGAGGACAGGACAGGATCCTCTTCACCCAGGCTAGGCATAAGACTCAACTATTTGGAGTTTCTTTATTTTTCTTGAGGTTACACATCCATCAGCTTCCAGGTCTTGGATAAGGAGGGTACTCTGAGATGTTCTCTGGCACTGCCCGGCTTGCCTTTTTTTGTATTGCCACCCACTGCATCTATTCTCTCCAACTTGGGGTTTCCAGTGCCTTAAGCTGAGAATTGGGAGTTAAATTCCTTTGACTTTTTCTTTCTAGGACTTTGAATGTGGAAATGATGTGGAACTTTCATTTACCAAGAATGGGAAGTGGATGGGCATTGCCTTCCGAATCCAGAAGGAAGCTTTAGGGGGTCAGGCCCTCTACCCTCATGTCCTGGTGAAGAATTGTGCAGTGGAGTTCAACTTTGGGCAGAGGGCAGAGCCCTACTGTTCCG
>CAUYRH010073332.1:0-10596 GCA_963574655.1 Perodicticus potto
CTCACCACACTACAGAGAAGCCTGGGGACTATAAGTTAGTCTTGGGCCCAAGAAAACCTGAGAAATCAGATTTAGTGAATGACTGGAGTTGTCTCTGTCTCAGTTTCCCTTTCTTGACGGCAGTATGTGTCAGTAAGATTAGAGCATAAAAATAGACCCAATCTGAAAGAAAATAAATTAAACTTATATGGGATTTGATCTTACACAACTCTGGGAAAAGTATCCTAGAAAGAGACGCTTCGCAGATATGGGAGAAGACACCAGTCAGGGACTACAAAGAGCAGCTGGTAGAGAAGTTAATTGATCGCATTTGCGGGGTAGCAAACACCAAACGCAGGGTCAGTCCAACAGGTAGACAAGAAATAAAGCTCCAGGCAAAATAGGGCAAAGGTAGATTCGATTGAAACCTGCAAGAACCGATAGGAATCTACGAAGGCATACGGAAGCTCTGACAATCAGTGAAACCTCTTCCGTGCTAATGCTAATGCTCCTTTTCACAGACCCACCCATGTGAGATGATGCAGGTGTGGGAGCACCCGTCATCTAGGAGTCTGCTGCTGCACGAGCCCTCAGTCAAGTGTGAGCTGCAGCAATGCCTGTGGCTGCTCACTCATTGCCGGGGACATTTTCTGCTCCTTCATTTCCATCTTCCGAATCTAGCGCAAGTTTCTCGTGTGAACGAGACTAATCCAGAACCACACAGGGAATAAAACAAGCCAGCAATACAGTTTCAATTTAACTTTATTTGATTTACCATGCCCTTTAAAACCCCCAATGTACTGCACCGCTATACTATTCCGATTGTGTTCTTGCAAAATCACATTGGCAAACAGTTTCTAAAACAGTTACTCGAGATTCTTTCTTATTGATGCAATCTACGTCATAGAGTCAGTAGTGCACGTTACATATTAAATTATATAATTACATGTTACGCCCATTTAAAAATGCCACCAGAAAAAAATGAAAACAATGCGTTTCCATCTCTCTAGACACATGCAGAGCTACTATCGACACAGGTAGAAAATTTAACAATTTCTTTTTTATTAATTAAAGAAAAATAAGTTTTTTTCAGAACGAAATTTACAACTTCTACTATTTAATAATGTGAGGCTGTAAGATTTAAGGCTCTTAAGTTCAGCAAACATTTGCTAAGAAAATTTGCTTGCCAAGCAATTTTTCACAGGTTCTCACATCATTCTAAACATGGTTTCTTTTTCAATCTCTGACCTAAATGTATTTTCTGTAAATGGAAAGAGCCTAAAGAACAAGGCCTCGGGGATGTGGTAGTACCTGAGCCATTCACTCTGAACCAAAGAAAACATAAATTCATTCTTCCCTAGGTAGGGGGGTTTGGGAGCACTGTGAATTGTTTTGTGATAGATGAACCCTAGGAAAATACATGACTCTGTTAAAACAATCAAAGAAACAGTATCCAAATAAAGAAATACACCCCAGGGTATACAGAGATATTATGCTATAAAGCTTGTGGGTGATGACCCTTCTAACTATGGCACTACTGAGACCATAGTTAAGATACTATATATAGTGCTGTAGTACCTGAAAGATGTCAAATGCATACAACCAGAAAAATGTCCACTGAGCGCAGGTAATCATACAGCCCAAATCCTACAGCAATGCAGGAAGACAAATGGTGGATGTAAAATATAAATGGATATATTATAATCTCACAATTCTGGGAAAAATAAACATTTTTATGTAGTGCTTTAAAGTAATCCATTTTGTCATATATTTGCTGTTTTACAGAGAAGGAAACATTTATCATTCATTCACCTCTCTCTTTCTGGATTTATAGGTTGTAACAGTCATTATACTTGATGGAATTCGAAGGAAGGATGTATTTTACTCTGCATTTTTCCTAAGTTGTTTCTTTTAAGCAATCTCATGCTTTTGTTTTGAAATTGGGTGCTTTCCTTTATAAATTTCTCAGCTAAGTGAAGTTACATAATATAGTGATTAATGTTAACATCTGAAAGTAAAAGAGGAAAGAAAAAGAAGATGGCAGAGATAGAACATTTATATATATAAATGGGATAACACATATAATGCAATATAACTTTTGCAATTATATTATTACATATAGTTGTGCATATATAACATAAAATGCATTAATATATAAATAGATAAACATATAAATTTATAAATACATAGATCACATATTTATATAAATGTATAAACATATACAAATATAATACATAGAAAATATACATTCTGTTTCTTCTTTCACTCTGTCAAAGTCTCTTTCTCTGTTGTTCTCTAGTTCAGTTTGAGGTGGGAGAGAAACAAAATGTAAATACGCAAGGTCCCTGTTGACTATATTTCTGTCTATGAATTGATGGGATTGAGAGAAAAGAAAGCAAATGGATAAATTCCAGAATGATTTTTCAGGGATTGAATGGTTCTGATTTGGGTTTAGTACTGATGATGCTAAAGAAAATGACTCTTTGTGTTAGAAAGGAGATGGAATAAACATCCTTGAGTGGGGGAGAAATTTCCTCTCTACTGGCTAACTCTCCTTACCTATGTTATAGAACAGGAAGTAATGGAAACAGATTCACCCTAGAAGAGTATTTCTTATACAATGTAGTTATGGTACAATAATAGGTAGGATAGTTTGAAACAGTTTCCCAGGTATAAATCTTAATTCATGTAAAACTTTTACATGACAATAAAAGAATAATTATTGAACAAGTGAGTGAATTATTTCAGTAGGAAATAAATATCTAGGTATCAGCCTAAAATGGACACTTACAAGAGCATACCCAAAGTACTAGGTGGAAAACAGCTAAAATTCCTATATTTGATTTATACATATATATAATCTATAAAATATATAAATGTTTTAAAAAGCTGAATAAAATTTATAGAATGTATAGAAAATATACATCTTAATATTAAATATTGACAGATTTGTATCTATAAAGATATGAAAGCTCCTATAATTAAAATAAAAGGGTAAACACTAATTTAGGTCAAAAAGTATAAAAATGATAAATATTCATAATAAATAAGTTTATAATATAAATCAGTATCACTTATGTAGGCCTAACTGGAAAAAAAAAAATAAAAAGGATGGCGAGCAGAAAGAGAACATCTACTTGAAAAATACAGACATACAAAAATATTTTTCTTTTTTTGTTTTTCCCAATTTTCTGTTTACATTTCAGATTAATATGAGGGTGCCTATGTTTAGGTTACATTGTTTCATTTCTAAGGTAAAGTTCAAGTTGTAGTTGAGCCCTTCACCCAGGGGGTGTGCTGAGCACCCTCACATTGTGCACATTAGGTGAGATCCTGCCCACCAGGGGGAGTGCTGAGCACCCTCACATTGTGCACATTAGGTGAGATTCTGCCCACTAGGGGGCGTGCTGAGCACCCTCACATTGTACACACTAATTGAGAACCTGCCAATCACCCTCCTCTCCTTTCCCTTTTCCCTCCTGCCCCCTCACCCTCCCCAGAATATACTTGTGTTTTTCTTAGGTGTGGGCATATATAAGCATGTATAATTATTTATATATTGGTTTCATATTAGTATTGAGAACATTTATCCTTGTTTTTCCATTCTTGTGATACTTTACTGAGAGGAATGTGTTTCAACTCCATCTAGGCAAACACAAAAGTTGTAAAGTCTCCATCTTAAGGCTGAATAGTATTCCATAGTATACATGCACCACAGTTTGTTATATGTAAAATATATATTAAAAATGATTCTTTTTTCCTTCTGGGTAGATATCTGGTAATGGGATTGTGGGATCAAATTGAAGATTAACTTTTAGTTCTTTGAGAATTCACCATAGTTCTTTCCATAGGCATTATATTAGTGTGCAATCTCACCAGCAGTGCACAGGTGTTCCCTTCTGTCCACCAGCATCTACAGTCTCTGGACATTGTGATGTGGGCTACCTTCTCTGGGGTTAGGTGTTACCTCAGAGTGGTTTTGATTCATATTTCTCTAACAATTAGGACCATGAGCATTTTCTCATGTGTTAGTTGATCATCAGTCTGCCATCTTTAGAGAAGTTTCTGTTCAACTCTTGCCCAATTACAAATGTGGTTGTTTGGTCTTATTGATTAGTTTGTGTTTCCTATAGATTCTGTTATCAGCCCATTGTCAGATTCATGGAAATATCTTCTCCCTTGTTGCAGGTTGTCTGTTTGCTTCAGTTATGGTACCATTAGTTGTGCAGAAACTTTTTAGCTTGATCATGTCCCATTTATCTGAACTTTGATAAACCAAACAAAAGCAGGCACTAAGGAAATAATACCTAAGTACTAAATGGTTCTGGGAGAACTGGTGAGCCTTATGTACAAGGCTGAAATTGGCCCCTCACCTCTCACCACTGACAAAAGTTGACTCTTATTGGATAAACGATTTAAATTTAAGACAAGAAACAATAAAAATTCTAGACCAGAGTTTGGGAAAACTCTTGGCAAAATCAACTTAGTAAAAGATTTTATAAATTAGACCCCCTTGGCAATTACAGAAACACCAGAAATATTTTTCCATGTTCAGCTTCAGAAAAAAAAAAAAACAAGTTTTATTAACCTGGAAAATTAAAATTTGAAAACATCGTAATATTGTAATATGAAATTACAATTTTAAGCACAAGGTAGAAGTTGCATTGATAAAAACCTCTTGAAAATTTTGTATTATGTTAATGAATTGATTAATTAATTCTATGTAGTGTGCCAAGAAAATTCTGGTCCTGAGAAGCCGTTGTTGAAACTACTTTGAATTCCTCAATAATGCCATAAAACATAATCTAAGACTTGGAGGTGGGCAGAAGAGACTACTGGGTGTTCTTTAGACATCCCAGAGTTTATCTGATAATATAAGGGGATTTAGGATGTACGTCTTAGTATTTTTCAGACACTAAAAATCGGCACTTTGAATTTTCATTCTGATGACGAGTCCATTTGATATCTTGGTAAGTGTACCTGTTGTGTTGTTTAATAACTATAGTAATACAAATTAACTTTTGTCCATAGCAGTGCAAATGGATGTCATCCACTATCAACAAAAAAAATGACTTCTCAGAGCTGGAAATATAACTCTAGGCTTTATACTTTGTTTTCTGAAGTTACATTTGAGCTGTGCATTCCTGATTGTCTTTATGCATCTCTGTTCTTCAAATTCTCCTTCGCAGTGCTTTTAATACCTTACTGACTTCCATATTAGTTAAAAAGGTGAATAAAATATTTAGTGAGTGATTAATTTATATTTCCAAAATAATCATATATTTAATATTAAAAAATTACTTTTTAACATATGATGTATGCTTTATAATGTATGATGCAGTTTATTTACAATAACAAAAACACAAATTCCTGATAGTAATAAGTGGATAAATATAAAAGGAATAACATATTTTCTTAAGAATTTGTAATAATGTTGAAAAAAAAATTTTTTTTAAGACAGAGTGTCACTTTATTGCCCTTGGTAGAGTGCTGTGGCGTCACAGCTCACAGCAACCCCCAGCTCCTGGGCTTAGGTGATTCTCTTGTCCCAGACTCCCAAGTAGCTGAGACTACAGGCGCCCGACACAAATCCCGGCTATTTTTTTGTTGCAGTTTGGCAGGGGCTGGGTTCAAACCTGGCACCCTCCATATATGGGGCCGGCACCCACTGAGCCATAGGCGCTGCCCTGTTGAAATGTTCTTAACTGATAATATTTACTAACTCAAAGTATAATATCACATTGAATTGTGAAAAAAGAGTCTGGCAGTAAATAGATCAAAGTTAATATAATCATTTATTGTCTTCTCTGTATTTTCTAGTTTTGCATTTTAGAAGCAGATTTTATACTCTTATTTATTACCCTCATTTCTAAAAATGTCATTATTAGAAATAAGACCAAAAAATGCCATTATTAGAAATAAGACAAATATAAAATATCACACTATTTATGCTAAGCAAATCCTAAATCACATTGAAGCAATCAATAATGAGATATCTATTAAAGGAATTAGATGTTACAACAAGAGAAAACTGATGGTATGCACATTTTTATAAACACATTGATCTTCTTTGTAGTGTATTTTAGAGAAGTATTCCGTTAATATCTCATTCATAATCCTAATAGATTATGTGCTTGCTCTGCTCCACGTTGATTTTCTAAAGCCGCCCTACTACTCTGAAGGATGCCATAGTGTGTGACCCCTTCGTAGGGATATTACCAATTTATAAGGAGTTTTCTCCACAAAATTCCTGAATCCAAAAGCCCAACATTTTTTAAAAAGTAGGTCTCATCATTTGAATAGCAGACATCACGAGAAGAGGTTGTGGGGGATCACCTCTGCAGCTAAGTTAACACCACAGATTCAATCGCCTTCAGGGAAAGCCAAATCCGGACAGGAATGAAGAAAGCACCATCCAAGCTCCAACTCGGTCTGTGAGTCCAGCTGAGCTTGATGTATATATCAAAGCGTCATTACCTCTCCTCAAGTTTTAAAGGCTCTTTGGGAGTTTCATATACCATCATTTAGATCGTAAATTATATGAGCCCAAAGGCCTTTTTGCTGTGTTCACGTGTCCCTTAAGTACTTTATGTATACAGTATTTGAGTTATTAAAATACATGAAAGCAAATTTGAAGAACTATTTCCATCATTTGTAACATTTAATTCTGAATATAAGCAGATTCTGTGGAGATGTCACAAAAAACATTAAGGGAGAAAGTGAATCACGACTACTAATTAACAATGAATTTAGGCTAGGAGGGAAGCAAAACTGAATTACCCACATGAAAGATAAATCCAAAGAAAATACTTTTAATGAGAGAAATTAAAATATGTACAAATTTACATATTGGTTAAAAGGGAATGAAGTGGCAAATAACACAGTTTGGTACAGAAAGAAAGGATCTTCTGTAGAAAGGATGTTTTCAATGAAGAGCCCCCTCCCTACTAATGAATCCATCTTACTCAGCACAATGGAAAAGACGATGAAATAAGAAATACAAAAATTGTTCTTTGACTTTTAATAATGGTAATACTGACGGGGTAAAGTGGTATCTCATTGTGGTTTTAGTTTGTGTCAGATGGCTTCACAGTATGTGTGTGTGTGTGTGTGTGTGTAAGTTGAGAGAGGTAATATTGAAACTAAGAATTTTCCGATCAGCCAAAATTCCTTTTAGATACAAAGGCAATACAAAAAAAGGTTTTTGAGGTTCAGCTACTCACATTTCTCCTTTCATTCTTTTTTTTGTGTTCTTTTTGTTTCAATCAAATAATGCATTTATTTTGTAGTCTGGAGAGTTGGCAGAGAGAGGAAATAGGGGACTATTTCTCTTTTGTATTAATTCTATAGCCTTTCAGTCTATATTAGAAATTCTTTGTAGTTGCCTGTAGATTAAGCAACAACTTCAGTTTTTATTTTATTTTTTGCACTGTTACATTGGTCCCCTGAGGTAAACAACACTGAATCATTTATCTGATTTTACGGGTGAAGAGGTAGGGAAATTACTTGGACAAAACAGCAACAACTGTTGATCTCAAACAACCACACAGCTCACTTGCTTACTAACAAATATTTCTATCCTTCTCATGCCAAAGTCCAGTCAGGGGCAAAATGACACCAATATTTTTAACCAATTAAATTTAGTACAAATGCGTTAAATAAGAAAAGGCAATTAACTGCTAAGAATGGTGTATCTCTAAGAAATAGGAATAGTATATAGGGAGCTACAGTCATTATTCCTAGGGCTGAGGTAGAGTACCCCCAAATTACAAAGACCGGGGCCAGTCACCATTCTCCTACTTCCATTCAAAACCCTGAAGAGCTCCTGGGAGAGGTTATTGTTTTAGCACAGGGAATTATACAGAAGTCAACTGATCAACCATGTACTGATTGAGGTTAGCAGAAAACTGCTGGGGTGCTGGCTAATGTTGTTGGGAATCTACCCACTAAAATATTGCAAAGATTTACTGGAAACCACTGGGATGTCATAGTCCATCTTCAGTATTGCCAAGCAGGGCCAAGGCGGGCTGCGGCATGTTATTTGTAACTTAGTAAGTTGATAATTGGTAAACCCATACAATTATCTACTGTATCTAGGCTTTTTCTGGTAAGAAATCAGATCCTGGTCACCTGTGCTAAATTGGATTCACCATAACTAAAACTCGAACACTGGCAATAGCATAGGGATATATGAATATTTTTTCAAAGATCACTTTCAGTTGAGTTGATAAACCAAGGCTCAGAGTGAACATTTTTCTTTTTGAAATATGAGAATAACTACTTGTCTCCCAGCCCACCACCCCATGAAGAAGTCACTCATTAGGGCCTACTCTCTTTATTCTTGTGCAAGCCTTCTTTGTACTCTCTCTTCTTACCTGTGTGTGTGTTTCCATGCATGCCTTGATTTTGTGTACTATAACCAGCGTGTGACTCTGACGTTACCAGTTTTTATTTCTTGTGAGTTAGAATTAGGGGTTCTCAGCTTTATTTTGGTGAATGTTGCGGTGGAGAGTAAAAAGTAATGCATTTTCCCAAATGTCAAGATTATTTCTTGGGGGTACTTTGACTTTTTCTTCTCCATTCTCTTTCTATACTTTGTAAACAGGAAAATTTCTGAATATTTCTAAAATATTGCCAGCATGCCTCAATACTGGGGTTGAATGACAAAGATTCTGTCTTACATAGAATCCCAAGAACCTAGCGCAGTTCCATGGTTAATTATTACACATTGAATAAATGAATAATAATTCTTCCATTTTATGTCATTTACTTTTCCAATCTTTTTCAAACTGGCTTAAGTGCCAATTCCCATAGAACTTTGATGCCTTTTGCCTCTTTTTGAAATGTTAAAACTGCAACAGAATTATTTTTCTTACTATATGTCATCTCTTTTCACTTATCAGTTACTACAGTGTACTACTGCTTTTTAAAAAATTGGCGTTTATGCATTTTTCATTCTTCTTACATTACAGAATAGCAGATATAAGCTTTGGAATTGAGGCTCTGCACTGTAGCCTTTAAAATTCACTTTAAAAGTCATTGTTTCTGATTTTTTCCCATTTGATGATATGTACATGATGATATGTCATTTCTTTGTTGTTGTTGGTTTGCTTTATTTCATTTTTTTGTTGTTGTAATGAAGATTTTTGTAAATTGACATATATACATATACATAGTTTTATTTACACAAGTTTCTGTTTGTATTTCATTTTTCTTGATGCAGATTACCCATAATATACATGCTTTAGAGTAAACTTGGATTTGAATTTGTTTTATATCTCTAGGACATTGTTAAAGACAGCCAACTTAACTTCTAGTGAAATTAAGATGAAGATAAATCTTTTCCTCGAAGAGTTTGTTCCATAATGAACATTCCAGGCATATATCAATACTTATTATTTCTTCAAATGTTAAGCAGTCTCTTATTTAATATATTTAAATTCAGTCCACGTGATTTTCTTGTAAAATAAATAATGTAAAATTTATGCCTGCTCTTCTGAGCCCCATTATACCAAGGTTTTCTCTGTTGTTATTGTTTCTTCTGCTATTTGGAAAGGGGAGAAGAAAATAAAACTGCTCTACCTACACTGATCAAGGTTTGAACAGATGAACAACAACAACAAAATTAAACGTCAATTGTTAATTTATTCTAGAAATGCAAAAGAAGATTTGAATAGAAGCTCAGAGTTACAGATAATTAAGGAGCTGTTCTGATTAATCTTCACATGATATCAGTGGCAAGGAGAATTTGTTAATAAATGTCTTGATTAATTCAGATACAACTCTCAAAAATAAATGAAAGTAAATAATCGAGTTATTTTGCCCTTCTCCCCATAAATTGATAATATACTTAATGAAGAGATATCATGAGATTCAATAAAAGATGGGAAATCTAGGTGTGCTAATTCTAGCCAACATTCTCTGAATTGGGGGCCAGAAATTTCTTCCAGACACGTTCCAAGTTAATTCTAACCCCTGGTGTCTAGCTTATGCTACCTACATCCTTTCTAAATGAAAGGCATTGGCCAGATCTCTTACCAGGCAAAATATCATTTAAAGAAAACAAGAATGGCAGCTCCTATGGCTCAGTGGGTAGGGCACCGGCCCCATATCCCGAGGGTGACAGGTTCGAACCCAGCCCTAGCCAGTGAAAACAGCAGTGGTAACTGCAACAAAAATAGCTGGGCGTTGTAATGGGCACCTGAGGTCCCAGGCACTTGGGAGGCTGACACAAGAGAATTGCCCTAGGCCAAGAGCTGGATGTTGCTGTGAGCTGTGATGCCACAGCACTCTATCAAGAGTGACAAAGTGTGACTCTGTCTCAAAAAAAAAAAAGAGAGAGAGAACAAGAATGATATAAACCTATTGGAATAAGCTGAGGGTGTCTCTCGATGGTCATTTGAAACTCTGGTTCCTTAATGTTTGACCAAAATTATATTGTTTTTATTCACCAAGTTGTTACATTAGATTTTTTTTAAATTTTTCCAATACTTGTTGATAAAAAGATACTTTTTAAATTATTTGCTGGTCTTCATCTATTCTGTTGGATAGCCTAATGCATTTTTCTTTTTTTGCTACACGAAAATGGTGATATCCCCACAGAATTCTCCATTTACT
>CAUYRH010073333.1:0-15821 GCA_963574655.1 Perodicticus potto
GCGCCTGTGGCTCAACGGGCTAAGGCGCCAGCCACGTACACCTGAGCTGGCGGGTTCGAATCCAGCCCGGGCCCGCCAAACAACAATGACGGCTGCAACCAAAAAAAAAATGGCCGGGCGCTGTGGCGGGTGCCTGTAGTCCCAGCTACTTGGGAGGCGGAGGCAGGAGACTCGCTTGAGCCAGGAATTGGAGGTTGCTGTGAGCTGTGATGCCAAGGCACTCTCTCCAGGGTAACAGCTTGAGGCTCTGTCTCAAAAAAAAAAAGAAAGAAAGAAAGAAAGAAAGAAACAAATGGAAAGTTCCCAGAGATAGTGGTCAAGATGGGGCAACAGCCCTCCAAGGTCCTCTCCCCATGCCTCCCTTTCCTCATTCCCATCAATATTCCTTCCCCCCAACTTTGCCGCCCTTTATTATCATTCCTTTTTTCCATTTCTCTTTCCTTCACTTCACTTCTCTCCCTCCTATCAAGATGTAATGATGTGAAATATCCATTAACATTTGCAAAATTACATTAAGTTTTATGACTATTCTTAAGCTAAACACAGGTGAATTGAATTAATTATATGTATCTCTAACATTTTTCATGTAGCTCTAGAATAAATATTTTTCCTTTCGGTGAAAGACAGTATTTTTTTTAACTTTACCTCTATTTAGATCCTTGGGGAAAGAATTTGGTTTTTGTTTTGCTTTGTTTTGTTTGTATAGAGGGGAGTAGTTTGTGGCAAGAAGCATTATGATAAAATCATAGCCTAACATTCTGGGCTCAAAAGTCAAGCTGACTGAGCTGAACTCACAAATCCACCATTTGCTAGCTGAAGAACTTCGGCAAGTTTTCTCATCTCTGAAATGGTGCTATTATCTGCCTTTAGAGAGTGGTTATAAGTTTTAAATGAGAAAATAGTAGAGTTTTACCCTAGTACCTTGCACAAAATCAACACTCAGCAAATGGTAGTCATTGCCACTGTTAGCTACTTTGCACATCCTCAACTCCCTAAACAGATAAACTAAGCCAGAAAATATTCTTTTAGGTATTAGTTTTTTAGTGGCCTTAGTTTATATTGGTAAATTTACCATTACTATTATTCCCATTATGCTCATCTAGTATGAAAAAAAGAAGAAATAAGTGAAATCAGACTGGCACACAGCTTTAACTACTGATTGCAGCCAACTGCCCCCAAGATGTTGCAGTGTTGAAAAACCAAAATGTGCATGTGTTGATTTGACAATTCAAGAGATAAATAAGCCTATCAATTTTAATTTAACTTCCCAAGCACTCAAATGGTCACTCAAGACCATTGTTATGCTAACTATCAGGCATTAAATATTGTTATGATTTCTGACATCAAATCCATGGTTGAACATTGTTTTGGAGTGACAGTTCAGTGGAAAATTCCCAGTACTTTCCCCCTGGCAATCTGGGCTGGTAAGATTTAATTAAAACAGCCAAATTATAAGCTGCCTCAGAAGATTTTATAATGAAATTGCTGGCTGGTCTTTAGTGATAATGGTGCTATAGACCATTGCTTATTGTCACATGAACTTACTTGGATATGGAAGGACTGGTCATTTATTCAGGAATAGAAGCCAAGACTTTTTATTGCTATCATTTCTGCTGCTTTTACTGACAAGGAAAGAAGAAGATTTAAAGTTTCGGTTGTCCTCATAAATATGCCCAATCATAGAACAGCAGGGGATAAGACTGACACTTTAAAGGTCATCCATTTGAAAAGCTATTGAAGTCTAAATAATGTAAAATCCTAAGGATTTACATATTCCAAACACTAACAGAAAAAGACAGTTTGATCTAGGCACTGGCAAGTCATTCTGGAGCCCATTCCTGTTTGCCAGCAGCTCAGTCCCAGCTGCTTACAGGACAGGCAAAGAGGCCAGCCAGGGCTTCAGTTCTGTTCACCAGAGAGGATGTAAATAGAGCAGCCACTTCTTGCTTCAGCAATC
Organism: Perodicticus potto; assembly: GCA_963574655.1. Classification (NCBI taxonomy): domain Eukaryota; kingdom Metazoa; phylum Chordata; class Mammalia; order Primates; family Lorisidae; genus Perodicticus; species Perodicticus potto. The sequence goes on from CAUYRH010073333.1 coordinate 1,958, forward strand.
ATTTGTTCCCCAGGGAGTGCACTGAAATTTTCAAGCAGGAAAAGCCTTTCTAAGGATAGATTACTCCTCTCATCCTAGTGACATTAGCACAAAATCTTGCTAATGTAATATATATTCTTCAGTAACTTCCTGTGTTCTCTTTCACACAGTTCTGTTGAAGTTCTGGAAGGTTTCAATCTACATTTTCAAAATACAGGAGAACCTCTGTAATTTGGCCACCTAGGGTACTATGAACTGGTCAACATACCGAGATGGTCAATATAAGGAACTAGGCCTCCTGTGCTGATAACATACATGTGGTGCGTATCCAGTCTATAGTTAGGTCAGCTTAAGGCAGTGGTCAGGGTAGGGAGATGATCGACTGTGGAGGTTCTACCGCAGTCTCAGTTCTCTCTCTTCTCTCCTAACCTGCTCCTATTGGCTACCTAGACATCAACCAAAGATGCAAACTCTGCCCTTCTTCATTTCTCTAGTTGTAACACTAATACCTTATTAAAACCTTGAAACTGCGTATCTTTACAGATTATATAAATAAGAAACCTCAGATTCAGGTCAGCATGCAAAAAGTAAGCCAATAATCAGATTTCCTTCTATTATAGTAAATGGATTTAATGTAACTCCTTTGTAAATACAGTAGAGCCTCCATAATTGATCACCTCCTTAAGTTGATTTAATTTGCATACACTGGACATGTACCACTTGTACTCAATAGAAGTTCCTTATGTTGACCAGTTTAGTACAGTCCCTCGGGTGGTCAACTTACAGAGGTTCTACCATATATCTGAAAACTGTAATGTCTAAGACAGCAGCATAGCCTTCAAAAAATCCGTTTATTGAGATTTCTTCTATTTTAAAACCTTAGAATTAAACCATGAAAGAAAAACAAACTGAATATAAAAGGTAATCATGACAGAAAATAGTCATAATGATCTATAAAGAGAAAATTTTAATGTGAGAACCTTGTCAAATATCACCAAAATGTTCACTCAACATCTAGAGTCAGTTCTACAGAAATAATGCATTTCATAAGCAACATAAAAAGATCTTCGATTGGCAAAGGTACTATAAAACTTTTACCCACTAGTAAAACATTTTCCCTTTTGGAGTTCCATCACCAGACTTATTCCTACTTCCCTTTCTCCTTAGTCACAAACATATCGCATACATACAGCTCTGTAGCTGTATTTGCCTGGGTTGGAACCTTTCAACTCTTGTTAATTGTGCAGCTATGGACAAGAAGGCTCTCTGAGCCTCCGATTCTGTAAAACTAGGATGGGTAAAAATAGAACCTACAAGAGAAAGCTCTTATGAAGATTAAACAAGTTAATATGCATGATGGACTAGAACTGAGCTGGCACCAAGTAAGCACTCCATCAGGGCTAACTCACAGTCGAGCACATGAGGGCCACAAAAGCAGGAACGTGGGCTCCACTGTGTTTCTCTGTATCCACTGTCCTGGGACAGAACTTAGCACAAAATACATGTTGAATCAATATTTGTTAAATGAATGAACCAGAACATTGAGTTAGAAAAAGAAATCAGAAAATCATTTTCTTCATCGTTTTTTTATTTGTCAATTTAATATTTATTAAATACTTATTGTGAGCATTTTCCAAACAAGCTTCTGTTAATGGAATCTATACAAACAAGGGAAAGAAAGAAGTCATGAGGATTTGAGCTCTATCAGCAGCAGGAAATAGAACAAATTGTGAATTCTGCCAGCATCTATATAATTCTGTAAGAAAATTTGGTCTTTATGCAGTTGCCTGTGGCTCCAAGTTGCAGACTTAGTTAACCCACATAGGAAGGAAAAATGTATTGAATGTGTTCACTCCTAGTAACTAGACCCTGAATGCATTTCACTTTTATTCTTTCTTGAAATAAACTTGTAATTGATTATTTCCATTTTTCACAACATTTGGGGGGCATAAAATCCAGTTGGTGTGCCTTGATTTGCTTCACCATTCAGGACTTCTGCGTGTATACATAAATAAGGCTATAGACAGATACGGCTCCTTCTGTCATGTGAATTAATATCTTGCTTGCATTATAGTTTCATGCTTGTATTATGTGGATTTATATAAGTTTGTTTACTTTCTGTTCTATGAATGGAAAATGAAACTTTATCATTTAATTATTTTAAGTCATTTAAAATTATCACAGATTTGAGCCTGCATACCTGTGTTAAAGTAGTCTCTTGCAATAGAATTCCCACCTATTTTGATATCTATAGAGTTGAGAGGAAAGAAAAACCTAGTATGGGGGGGTTAAATGTAATAAATTTATGCTAAGTGGAGGGAAGGCAAGTCTGGGGCTCCCAATATGCTAACCTGTCACATGGTTGACTGGCAGGGGAGCAAAAAGGGCTGAGGTTCTTCAAAAATGTTCATGAGCAAATAAATTGGAAAAAGAAAAAGGAAATATTCTTGGGCTCTTAATAAATAAATAATTATTTGTTCTTAAGATATTCACTGGCATTATTCATAAACTAAGTGTAATTTTCCAAATGCTTGAAAATAGCTTATCAGACTAAGGAGCTTCGTTCAAATAAGCAATCCTCTTCCCTTATTTACATGATTAATATTTAAATCAAATACTTTTTTAATGGAAAGATAAATCTGTTTTGCAGGTTGGAATTATCACAAATCCAAAGAAGTCTGTTAATGAAGCGCTTTGTTTGTTAATCTGAGAGTCCTATTCACATCAGTAATGTATGTCCCATGTAATTCATAATGACATTTTTATTATGCAATCAAGAGAATTCACAGGAACAGCATACCCTTGTCTGTTTACCGCGTCCCTTTTCCTTTACTCACTATGTATAAAGTATAATACACTACGAAGGCTCGCTGAGTACTCACTGAAAATTGCTAAGGTCAGTGCAGTATTTCTCATACTATAAAAGAGTTCACAGAGAATTCAATTATATAAACTGAAGATTAAGGTTTACATCCAAGTGATAACAAAAAACTCAGTAACCCCAATATAAATTTCAATGGATTCAAGAAAAAGAGAAACTCACCCAAGGTTTGATTGATTATGTAGGCCAGTGATAATCTTTTGAGGGTCAAGGGGCACTTTGAAAATTTAATGAAAATTATCCACTCTCTCTGTCTCTAAAAAACCAGAAGCAGGTGAAAAGCTTCTGGTGGATGAGTAACAATGATTTCTCACTGTCAACCACTTGTGCATCATTAGTCTCCAGTTGCCAAAACCTTCTCTGCTTGAGCTAAATGATCCTACATGTATCAACTGAGATACATCTGAACCACAAGTTCATAATCATACCTCAGACATAGGTTCAGAACCCAGTCCCGCTTCACTCCTCCTTTTAGAATGTTCAGAAAAGTGAGCCTCTGAACTGAGGCTTATCACTGAGAGAAGCGTTCTGAGACCCTTGGTCCTCTCTTGGTCCTCACCTGTGACTCTGTCCCTACCTTCTAAAGGTTGGAACCTCTTCTATGATCCTTACTTTTCCCCCACTACAGCTCATACATCCCTAAATCTGACCCAGCATTCCATTTCTCTTCCCAGTGTTCATCTTGCATTCTCTAAAATTCTTGTTCAATAAATTCTACCATATCTATAATGGTTTCTCTGAGCATTCTTCCCTTTGCATTACGTGAAACTAGACTATCTCCTAAGGACATTGCTTCCCCTGCAACCTTCTCAAGTAGAGGATTTTAGGAAGATTACCTCCCCACTGCAACCTTAATCATCGCCCTTCCTATCTACAGAGCTTTCTTCTACAGCCCTGGGGCTCACGCAGCCACTATGCCAGCTGCTATCCCTCCTCAGCGCTGTCTTCTCATCTCCCAGTGACTCCCCTTCTTTCTTTGACGAGATTAGATCCTAGATCAGAGTCTTCCTTATCACCCCACTTCCAAACTCATTTTTAGTCACCCACATGGGTGACCCATAATACACTCCAGTGTCTTAATTTCTCAACCACCTCGATTCCAAGTCCCGTTTCTTCCACACCATCTCAGCCAGCCATTTCCACAACCATATTGGGGTCCTGTCATTACCACTCCCATAATCTCAGTTTGAAACATCCCATCTCCGACCACCACCTTATATTTCTTTGAGTTTACTTATTCTGTTAAAGACTTCTTTCACTGTTACAATTTTCCATCCAGACCTCCCATCTATTGCTAACACTTGCCTCTCCTGTCCTCACTTTCCCTCACTTACCTTCAATGCTATGGTCCATCATTGCATCACTCCCTTAATACACTTCCCTTCAAGTCTACTGTCCTAGCAAAAACCTTGTTGGACCTAAATAATCACTTTTCTGTGTCTTGATTAGTGCTAGGGAAAATAATTTTTAGTTTGTGAATACTCATCTCAAATGGACACACAATACTTCCTGAAATGTCTGCTGTGTTTCCCTAATAAGCTCACTTTCTCACCTTTTAAGACAATCACTTCATACCTCCCCCTCCCAGAAACCTCCTATATACCCTTCCCTTTTCAGTCTCGCTGATGATCGTGACTCATACTTCCTGAGAAGAGTGACGCCATTGGATGGGAATACTCTCACCCTCTCAACTCTCTGTATAAAACCTATTTGTGTCCATATTTGTTTCTTCATCTTTCCTCATGTTGCAACTGAAGAAGCATCCTTCCTGCCCTCACAGGCTAATCTTCCCAATTGGGATGCAAAGCCCATTATATTCTTCTTTTAGTTCAGCAGGGTACCCTGTCATGAATCTTAAAGACTAGTGAGGATGCCTAAATGCCAAGAGATGCGCTGCTCTGTCAAAACCTAGTCTAATCTAAGCCCACTTCACCTCCCTCCATGTCTGGCTCTTAGTTTGGAGCTACCCCAAGGCATGATCCACATGTAATGGCCATGTGGTAAGTCTGGAATCCAGGCAGTAGCATGGATTCAGTTTCCCCAGCACAGGCCAGGTGTCCACCTTTTATAGCACTAGACAAGCAAGGCTGACAGCTCCTGTGACTTGGGGCCTGAAGTAGCAATCTTTCCTCCTTGGATGGAAACAGAAAGACTTGGACCAACCTTTACAATTCTTACTTTATGAAGCATAATGTCCTGAATGTCTGTGTTACCCTCACATTCATATGTTGAAACCTAATCCCCAATTTTACCATATTATGAGGTGGGGCCTTTGCAAGATGACTAGGTCACAGGGTAGAGCCTTCATGAATGGGATTAACGCCCTTGTAAAGGAGCCCAAGGCAGCTCATTTGTCCTTTCTACCATGTGAGGACACAATGAGAAGGTACCATCTATGAAAACAGGCCCTCACCAGACATGGAACCTGCTGATACTTTAATTTTGGACTTCTCAGCCTCTAGAACTATGGAGAATAAATTACTCTTGTTTATAAGCCACTAAGTTGATGGTATTTTGTTCTAGCATACCAAACAAACTAAAACAGGGAGACAATTTGTCCATGTACCTTCTAAATTCTTCTAACATTTATTGGAATCAAGAATTTGAGAGTCAATGAGGGCTTTAGAAATTATTTGTTTAACCTCTATTTTAAAGGCTCAGCAGCATGTGAAGACCAAAGTCACAGGTTAGATAGTAGTGAAAGTGGTATAAATTATGATCTCTGAAAGTGTTATGAAGTGAGCACCTGACCAAAAAAAAGGCAGTGGGTTCTCCTAGTAGATTGCTTATGGACACTCAAAAGACATACAGCACAACAGAGTAGAAACCACTCACCAATGTTTAAAAGCAACAACATTTGAGGAGTGCACCAGCTCATCAGCTATTTTGTGTATTATTTCTCCTAAACAGTCCGCTCTATCATGGCCTTCTTACAAAAGGAAAACAAACTATGAAAAAGTCTGGCCGACAGCTAGGATAGTCAACTCAGTCTCTCATTTTCATATAAACTCAGAAAATTTTATTTTATAATTCACCAGCCAGCCACCAATTAAACAAACGCATACTGAGCACCTGCTATTGTCAGGAAGTGTGCTAGATGCAGGGACAAATGTGTTATAGCTCAGCTCTCAGAAACTCATGATCTGGCATAGAAGCCATGACAACCTATTGGTATGCTGCAGCCACCATGAAGGACTAGCACAACTAATTTGCTACAAAGTATTAAAGCTGGGGAAATATTTACTTTAAATTATTATCTTTCTGATAATTTCATATTCATTTACTGGCATTGTGATATACATTGAGTAGAATAAAAGGAGTGGAATTACAAATAATCCACTCCCTATCTTGTCTTTGTGATAGCCTACCATCCAGGGAAATCCATGGGGGTATGTCAGCAAGTGAAGATCTTCCAGCATTTGTCAAAGTAGAAGAAAGCTCTCTCCTGTGGGAGAGGGAGATAAGCAGATAGGCGATGATTACAGGATAGTCTGTGAAGAGCCATAACAGGCAGCTGGTGTATGCACAGAAAGCTGTGAGCCTGCACAGTATCTAATACAGTCTTAGAGGGGAAAGGGTCAGAGAAAACCGTGCTGACACGAGAGAGTGGGATTATATCAGAGAAAACTTGTGCAAGACGTAGCTAACACAAGTTAAAGCCAACCAGGATGGGCAGACCATCAGCTGAATTGGGACAGCTTAAGCAGAGTACCAGTTAGGGAGCTTGGTCCCATGGATCTTAGAGCAAAGCAGAATTCAGAGTGCAGGCTCTTGAGTTAGGCTAGGGAGACCTGGCATGGTTCGCAGTCTGCAGTCAACTTCCAAAGGCACAAGTCCAGCAGGCGCCAGGCAGGGTGCACAGCACGGCTCAGAGCATAGCAGCCTGGGTCAGAGTTCAAGATTTGGGTTCAACATTTGGAAAGATAGTGTGCAAAGGGAGCCTCTATGACCCTCAGAACACTCAGGACCATGGAGCAACATGGGCGGTGTGTAAGTGTGAGACCCAGAATGGCCTCTCTGATCCCTGTCTTGTTGTGTGCTCCAATTTCTGTATGTATTGGAGCAGGTAAGGGTTGGCAGGTGTGTGCAACTCCAGAGTCAAATAAGGAGAAGATGTGGAGGAAAGAGAAGAGAGCAATATCCCTGCCACTGAAATGCTCAGTCTAAGATGGGAGCCAGAAACAGGTAAGCAAGGAAGCTCCAGCAATGCTGTGGTAGAGCTGGTACAAGAGCAGAAGAGAGAGCAAAAGAGGGAGTGGTCAACTCAACTTGGGGGGTGTTGGCTAATGGTTTTGAAGTGGAGGCAACCAATGAACAGACTTGGAAGAGGGGTAAGTATCTGTCCGGCAGGCCTGGGAAGGGAGGGGCCATTAGGAAAGACATTCCAAGCAAAGGAAGCCACAGCATGAGCAAGAGTCAACTGCACGCATGGACCAGTCTGGAAAATCAAAGACTGCATGTGGACAAAACATTGAGTCAGGACAGATTACACGGCGATGGGGCATTTCTGAGCAGGCTATCACGAAGTCAGCCTGCACAGAGGCCAGAGTGGGGTGTAATGAGTTTAGACTTTATTGTGTAAGTCACTAAAGGTGTTTATGTTCTAATTCAACAGCTTCATCAAGACAAAACTCACATACCATATAACTCACCAATTTAAAGTGATTGGCAGGATCGCACATAATGTGCACAGTGTGAGGATGTTCAGAGCGTCCCCTGGGCGAAGGGCTCAACTACAACTTGAAATTTACCTTAGAAATGAAAATGATGTAACCTAGACATTTGTACCCTCATATCAATCTGAAAAATTTTTTAAAGTGTACAATTTATTGATTTTTAGCATATTCACACACATGTAACCATCACTGCCAACATTTTCTTCAAATCAAAAATAATTCTCCATAACCTGCACCTTCTATCAGTGAGCAATCACTAATCTGTAGTGTGTATAGATTTCCCTATTCTAGACATTTCATAGGCATGGAATCAAACCATCATATAAGATGTGGTCTTTTTTGACTAGCTTCTTTTATTTAGCATAATTATTTCGAGATTCACCATGTTGTAGTATATGTCAATATTTCATTTTTATTCCCAAAAAATATTTTATCTTTTTGATACACCTAATGTTCTTTATAATTTGTCCATTGATGAAAACACAGGTTGTTCCCACATTGTGGCTGCTATGATGAGTGCTGCTAAACGTTTCTGTATGTTTCTTTATGGACGTGTGCTTTCACATCTCTTAGGTATTTACCTAGAGAGGAAATGCCAGGTCATACGGTAACTCTATGTTTATCATTTGAGGAATTGCTACTAGACCGTTTTCCAAAATGAATATGCCATTTTGCCCTCTGACCAGCAGTGTATAAGAGTTCTGATTTTTCACAACCTCACCAACTCTTACTATCATCAGAATCTTTAATTGTCATCATTCTAGTGGATGTCAGGTGGTATCACTAATTAAGCAGGTAATAAACACAAATTTCAGTTTCAGAAAGATGACTCTGACATCAAGGGAGGGAAGAATTTAAATAAGTGAGGCTAAAGGCATAAGATTCTAACAAAGAGATTCTAATAAAATTGATAATAACATTGTATAATTGAAATTTGGTAAGAAAGTAGACCTTAAATATTCTCATCACCAATTTTTTTAAAAGGCAACTATGTGAGATGGGGGGCAAGAGTGAATTTGTGGTATAATCTGTGTCTCTGCTAGTGGCTACTTAGTCTCTGTGAGTGTTTTCTTAGGAAAGAAAACGAGTGAAAAGAAAGTTCATTACTCCAACTACTTTATAATATCAAGGTCTTCCTTTCATTGTTTCCTCTAAGGATTTTTTTCATAATCTTAATAAGCTATAATTAAACACGGGTACCATATTTTGAAATGGTGCCAAAGTGAGCCACTCTTTCCCTAGGTACCAAGTTTTTCACCAGTTCTTCCCATCTCCATCTACCCCAGTGACATTTCTGGACACAACACTGGAGACAGTCCAGTGTGAAATGCACTTCCAGAGTTAGATAGTTGATTGGCTCTAGAATGCCAGAAAGACAGGAGTCTAGCAACTCCTGGTTTCAGGGTTGGGTGACCGGTAACATAGTAGTTCCTGTCATTAACATACATAAGGAGAACCAAGAGAGGATAGTTAAAGAAGAAAGCAGCATTTGAATGTACACACATTGACACTGGAGTGTCTGAGGGACAGGTGGGGAAGAAGTTTGGCAGGTAGCCAGATAAAAGTCCCCAGGTTGCACTTCAAATGCTTAAATGACAGACACACAGAGAAGCTTAGTATTTACTCATTTAAATGTCTAGACTGTGCCTGCCCCTTGCCATTGTAAACAGAGTTTGAAATTAAGAAATTGGCCTGGGTATTTGGTTAAAGGAAATTTGGGGGAAGTATCTCAGCAACAGATAAATAATAGCTGTGCACTTCCCGGACTCTCTTCTGTTTCCTGCTGGTAATATATGTCATGTTCCAAAATCCAAAAGCAATCACAGATTTCCCCTGATACCAGAGTTCATTTGTTCACTCATTCATTCAAAGAAGTATCAAGTATCAGGTGCTGTTCAGGTGCTCAAGATGCACTTTGTAAACTAATCAGACACAGCCTCTGCCCACCCCTTTGCCCCATGAAATCCTCCATGGTTTTCCTCACTCATTTTTTCTGGTAATGACAATCATCTAGCATTGTGGGATCCAATTATACAGGAAGATTGTGTTAGGTCATTAAATCTGATATATCTGATTTGGAATAAAAAGTTTGGTTTGTTATATCCAAACAAGAAGCAGTACAACTTATCAGAGTGTGTGCCCGAACTATCAACACAGTGTTGCCATCTTAACGGTAGCTTGGGTATGGCCAACGACGAAGAAGCCTGGAGAGAGACTGGCACTGAAATCACCAAAAGCATTTTCCACAGCTTGTTAAGAACTGAATATTTTTCCTTACAAGAAGTGTTCCAAAGCCTGTGAGAAGTGGTAGTCAGCTGGCATGGGCTCTGGTGAATATAGTGGATGACTGAGTATTTCCCAGTCCAGCCTCTGAAGCTTTAGCACCATTGTGTGTGGACGTGTGGTTGAGAGTCGTTTTGCAAGAGGATTGACCTGTCTCTGCGACCAATCTCAGCTGCTTTATGGCAAGCATCCTCATTATTTCATCCAACTGGCTGCAGCAGGGATCTGCTGTAATCTATTGATTAGGTTTTATGAAGTTGTAGTGGGTAATACCAGTGCTGCACCACCAAACAGACTCCATTAGCTTTTGTGGATGAACATTTGGTTTTAGACTGTGTTTCAGCACTTCGTCTTCATCCAATCATAGTACCCGATGCTTGCAATCTTCAAGCAGAATCCAGTTTCCACCACATGTAACAGTACAGTGTAGAATGTTTCACTTCAGGTAGTAACAGCAAGAAAGGCAAGCTGCCAGACCGTTTCTCTTTTTATGCTCTTTTAATTCATGCAACCCATCTATCCAGCTTCTTTACCTTCCCAATTTGTTTCAAGTGATTCAATGCTATGGGAATACTAACACCCAACCTTGGTGCTAATTCACACATAGGTTGAGATGGATTTGCTTCCACTATAGCTTCTAGTTCATCATTATCCGCCCTGGTCTCAGGTCGCCCTAGTGGCTCATTTTCAAGATTAAAATCCCCAGGACAGAACTTCAGAAACCACATTAGCCACATCCCTCCCTTCATTAGCCACATCCCTCCCAAACATTTCATTGCTGTTTCAAACTGCCTGTGCTGTGTTCGTTCCATGACAGAACTCATATTTTAAAATAACACAAATTTTTTACTTATTCATAGTTTCACAGAAATGGCTTTAAAATTTTTTTGAAAGATAATCACAAGCCAAAAGATGCATTTGAAAGATTGAGGTTGTACCTCCACAATAAAAAATAAAACAAGAAACGTCAAACCAAACTTTCAGAGATTATCAATTGCCAAACTTAGTACTTAAGGAAATAGAACATTTCATACTTAATAACCTTTAACATTTTATTCAAATAGTCTTAAATAATTGTTTAAAACACCTTAGAAAAACACTTTTAAATGGTTGGCAGTTCTCCTGGGATATTAAGCTTCATGAAGAACATTATAAAAAGGGCAGTTTAAAGTTGTTTAAATCTCCAAAGATTTAAATTTTCTAAAGCAAGATAAGAGTTGAAAAACCTAATTTAAAAACGGAAACTCAGGATAAATGTTAAATATAAGACTTAAGGGTGGTGCCTGTGGCTCAGTGAGTAGGGTGCTGGTCCCATATACCAAGGGTGGTGAGTTCAAACCCAGCCCTGGCCAAACTGCAACAACAAAAAAATGAATAAATAAATAAACTTAATTAAGACTTAAAAACACTGAAGCATTGTTTGCCTTTGGCACAAAAAGCAAAATAACAAAACACACACACACAAAGAAGAGGACATTAATGTTTACAAAAAATTTCTCTGTTTTCTTTTTTTTTGCAATTTTTGGGCAGGTCTGGGTTTGAACCCACCGCCTCCGGCATATGGGGCCTGCACCCCCTTTTAGCCACAAGCACCGCCCAATTTCTCTTTTTTTTAATGGTGCAGTTTCAGTGACAAAACATGCTAAAACCCTAGGCTCGTCCATTCAAATCAATGAAAGACCAATAATTCTCTGCCAAATTTTATTGAAATGTAATTTACATACAACAAAATTCTCTAATTCTGAGTGTACAACTTGATGAGTTTTGACAAACACGTACAGTGATGTATACATCTGCACTATGAGGGTACTCAGCAGTGTGGTACAATAGAACTTTTGGTGGTGATGGAAATGTTCTATTTATCTGCTAGCCATGGACCACATTGCCTATTGAGCACTTGAAATATAGGTTGGGGACTGAGGAAACCAAATTAACTTTATATTTTTAATTTAAATACTACTTTAAGTAGCTACATGTGGTGAGCAACTTCAGTATTAGTGTATACTATCGAATTGTTTACTTCACCCCAAAGTGTTCCTGTTGCTATCATCTTGCAGTGCCCTCTTCTGACAAATTTTAGCATTACATCAGCTGACGAAGAAATGATTAGTTCTATTACAAAACAGAGACTAGAAGAGAATATTTGGGGCTAAAAGAAAATAGATGACTGGCAGGTATATGGTTATCTTGATGAATTTTAATTATCAGGTGTTTTGTTCATTTTTTTTGTCCTGAGTTAGAAATACTTGACTAATGGATAATCATAAATATTCCTTTATGTTTCCTTTTAGAACTTTTCTAATTTTAGCTTTAACATTTGGACATATCAATTTGTGGTGTAAAGTAAGGATTTTTTCACCTGGATCTTTAATAACTTCAGCGTTTGTCAAAAAAATACTTTTATATGGAAACTATAGCCCAACTATAGCCAAATAAAAAGGGGAAAGAGGAGTGGGAGGGGTGGGGGGAGGATGGGGTGGAGAGGAGGGTAATTGGTGGGACCACACCTACTGTGCATTTTACAAGGTTACATGTTAAACTTACTAAGTGTAGAATACAAATGTCTTAACACAATAACTAAGAAAATGCAGTGAAGGCTATGTTAACCAGTTTGATGAAAATATTTCAAATTGTATATTAAACCAGCACATTGTACCCCATGATTGCATTAATGTACACAGCTACGATTTAATAAAAAAAAAAAAAAATGGCCAAGGGAAAAATTAAAAAAAAAAAAAGAAAAAAATACTTTTTCTTTCTCAATTGAATTACATTAGCACATTTGTCAAAACTCATGTTACCACATACACCTAGGTCGATTTCTGGACTCTGGTGTATATGTTTATATTTGTACCAATGAAACTGTCTTGATTACAGTAGCTTTGTAATAAATCTTGAAATCAGTTAGTGTGAGTCTTCTAACTTTGTTCTTTTTCATAATTGTTATGCCTTGTCTAGGCAATTTACCCTTCAATATAAAAGTTAGAATCAGTTTGTCGAATTTTATTTAGGAAAATGCCTACTAGGATAGTTGGGATTTTATAAATCTATGAATCAATTCAATGTTAGCTGACATTTTAATAATGCTGCATCTTCCAATCCTGAATGTAGTATGTCTCCCCAGGTATTTGAAAGTTATGTAATTTCTCTTAGTGGTATTTTGTAATTTTCCTCAGTTGTTATTCTGGGATTGGATAAACTCATAATTCTTAACTCTTCAGGTTCAGGAATTAAACCCTCCTCTCTGCCTTTCATCTGCTTTTCAGTACTTTCCAGGGTCTTTAAGGGGCTTTTAAAAATTATTTAACAAGCATTTATGGAGAGTCCTGAAGATGGCGACGGTGACGTCCCATAGTTCATCACTCTCCAGTCAGCAGGTGAGAGGGAGGGAGTACTGGACCTTTCTCCGTGTGAATTGTCAGAGTGGATGGGCACTTGGCGACGCACAGCAATTTGGTGGATTGTTGTGTTTGAAATATAGTTCATAACCGCGGAAACTGCTGTAAACTGTTTCCTCCTGCACAGGGGCAGCTGGCCCCTCCCACAGGGAGGACAGCAGGTCGCAACTCACAAAACCTAACTGGGAAAAAATTCCACTGAAACGTGGATCTCAGAGTTTGACGACCAGAAAGGCGCGCTGCTAGGTCCCACGGAGACCCGCACGTCTCAGGCGCGAGACGGATACAAACATATGGGAATGCCCAAAATGGAGAGCGTCTTTTCCCCAGATCATTGGGAATAGGTGTTCTGTCTGTGCTATCCCAGGGACAGAATTCTGGTGAGGTCTGACTGCACAGGGGGACCGGGATCCTGTGGTGTGGAAAAGACACTTTGAGCTGTGGAAGGTGGCGTAGAGGGCTCCAGCACTCCAGCCAGAGAAAAAGCCGCAGGTCAGAGCGGTAGCAACAGACCGGTGGGAGCCCCCTCCCCTCCAGCTGTAGCTGTGGCAGCCGGCCGGCGGCAGCGACTAGCAAAGATCACACATCGAGCTCTCCTCTTTCTGCCAATTCCAGTTCCCGGATTGCAAGAGAGTGGGAAGGCAGAG
>CAUYRH010073340.1:0-67264 GCA_963574655.1 Perodicticus potto
GTCCCCTCTCCATCCCCTTTCCCTATATTCCTGGACTATAATTGGGTTATAGCTTTCATATGAATGCTATCACTTGGTTTCATAGTAGGGCTGAGTACCTAGGATACTTTTTCTTTCATTCTTGAGATACTTTGCTAAGAAGAATATGTTCCAGCTCAATCCATGTAAACATGAAAGAGGTAAAGTCTCCATCTTTCTTTAAGGCTGCATAATATTCCATGGTGTACATATACCACAATTTATTAATCCATTCGTGGGTTGATGGCCACTTGGGCTTCTTCCATGACTTAGTGATTATGAATTGGGCTGTAATAAACCATTCTGGTACAGTTATCTTTGTAATAATGTGATTTTTGGTCTTTTGGATATATACCCAGTAGAGGTATTGCAGGCTCGAATGGCAGGTCTATTTTTAGATCTCTAAGTACTCTCCAAACATCCTTCCAAAAGGAACATATTAGTTTGCATTCCCACCAGCAGTGTAGAAGTGTCCCCCTGTTTCCACATCCATGCCATCATCTCTGGTTTTGGGATTTTGTGATGTGGGCTAATCTTACTGGAGTTAGATGATATCTCAAAGTAGTTTTGATTTGCATTTTTCTGATGATTAAGGATACTGAGCATTTTTTCATGTGTCTGTAGGCCATGCGCCTGTCTTCTTCAGAGAAGGTTCTCTTCAAGTCCCTTGCCCACCCTGAGATGGGGTCACTTGTTCTTTTCTTGCTAATTCGTTTGAGTTCTCTGTGGATTCTGGTTATTAAACCTTTGTCAGAGACATAACCTACAAATATCTTTTCCCATTCTGAGGACTATCTGCTTGTTTTACTTATTGTGTTCTTGGCTGTGTGGAAGCTTTTTAGTTTGAGCAGATCCCAGTAATGTATTTTTGATGCTCCTTCGATTGTGGGGGGCGGGGGGGGGGGACCCTCTTCATAAAATATTCTCCCAGGTCGATTTCTTCAAGTATTTCTCCTACACTTTCTTCTAGTATTTTTATAGTTTCATGTCTTAAGTTTAAATCTTTAATCCAGTGAGAATCTATCTTAGTTAATGGTGAGAGGTGTGGGTCCAGTTTCAGTTTTCTACAGGTCACCTGCCAGTTCTCCCAGCACCATTTGTTAAATAGGGAATCTTTTCCCCACTGAATGTTTTTAATTGGCTTGTCAAAGATCAAATAATGGTAAGTAGATGTTTTCATCTCTTGGTTCTCTGTTCTGTTCCATACCATCTACCTCTCTATCTTTGTGTCATTACCATGCTGTTTGGATCACTATCGATTTATAGTACAGTCTGAGGTCTGGAAGCGTGATTCCTCCTGCTTTCTTTTTATTTCTGAGTGATGTCTTGGCTATTCAAGGTTTTATCTGAATATAAAATGGAGTATTATTTCTTCGAGATCTTTAATGTATGACAGTGGAGCTTTAATAGGGATTGCATTAAAATTGTATATTGCTTTGGGTAGTATAGACATTGTAACAGTGTTGATTCTTCCCAGCCATGAGCATGGTATGTTTTTCCATTTGTTGACATGTTCAGCTATTTCTTTTCTTAAAGTTTCATAGTTTTCTTTATAGAGATCTTTCACATCCTTTGTTAGGTAAACTCCCAAATATTTCATCTTTGGCACTACCGTGAACGGACTAGAGTCCTTGACTGTTTTTTCACCATGACTATTGTTGGTATATATAAAGGCTACAGATTTATGAGTGTTGATTTTGTAACCTGAGATGCTGTTGTATTCCTTGATCACCTCTAAGAGTTTTGTAGTAGAATCCCTGGTGTTTTCCAGATATACAATCATATCATCTGCGAAGAGTGAAAGTTTGATCTCTTCTGATCCTATGTGGATACCCTTGATCGCCTTTTCTTCCCTAATTGTGATGGTTAAGACTTCCATTACAATGTTAATAAGTAGTGGAGACAATGGGCAACCTTGCCTGGTTCCTAATCTGAGTGGAAATGATTTCCATTTAACTCCATTCAATATGATATTTGCTGTGGGTTTGCTATAGATGGCCTCTCTCAGTTTAAGAAATGTCCCTTCTATACCCATTTTCTTAAGTGTTCTGATCATGAAAGGATGCTGAATATTATCAAAAGCTTTTTCTGCATCAATTGAGAGAATCATATGGTCTTTGTTTTTTAATTTGTTTATGTGCTGAATTATATTTATAGATTTATGTATATTGAACCAGCCTTGAGACCCTGGGATAAAACCCACTTGTTCATGGTGTATAATTTGTTTGATGTGTTGCTAGATTCTGTTTGCTAGGATCTTGTTGAATATTTTTGCATCAATATTCATTAGTGAGATTGGTCAATGATTTTCTTTTCTTTTCTTTCTTTCTTTTCTTTTTTCTTTTTTTTTTGTAGAGATAGAGTCTCAGTTTATCACCCTCAGTAGAGTGCCGTGGCATCACACATCTCACAGCAACCTCCAACTACTGGGCTTAGGTGATTCTCTTGCCTAAGAGAGTAGCTGGGATCACAGGCGCCCACCACAACGCCCGGTTATTTTTTTTGTTGTTGCAGTTTGGCCAGGGCTGGGTTTGAACCCGCCACCCTTGGTATATAGGGCCAGCGCCTTACTGACTGAGCCACAGGCGCTGCCCTAGTTTTCTTTTCTTGTTGGGTCTTTTCCTGGTTTGGGGATCAAGATGATGTTTGCTTCCTAGAATGTGTTGGGTAGTATTCCTTCTATTTCTATACTTTGAAAAAAGTTAAATAATATAGGTACTAGTTCCTCTTGAAAGGTTTGGTAGAATTCTTATGTGAAGCTATCTGGTCCTGGGCTTTTCTTTTTATGGAGATTTTGTATAGTTGATGCTATTTCAGAACTTGTTATAGGCCTATTCAACATTTCAACTGTATCCTGGCTAAGTCTAGGAAGGTAGCGTGCTTCCATGTATCGGTCTTCAGATTTTCGTATTTCTAAGAATATAGTTTCTTGTAATATTCATTAAGGCTTTTTTGAATTTCTGAGGAATCTGTTGTTATTTCCTCTTTCCCATTTCTGATTGATGAAATTAGAGATTTTACTCTTTTTTTCCTGGTTATGATAGCCAAAGGTTTATCTATTTTATTGACCTTTTCAAAAAACCAACTTTTTGATTTATTGATCTGTTTAATCCTTTTGTTTTCAATTTCATTTAATTCTGCTCTAATTTTGGTTATTTCTTTTCATCTCCTGGGTTTGGGATTGGAATGTTCTTCCTTTTCCGGTTGCTTCAGGTGTCTCATTAAGTTGTTACCTTCCTCTCTTTTCATTCTCTTGAGGAAGACTTGCAGTGCTATAAATTTCCCTTCTTAGGACTGCCTTTGTGGTATCCAGAGGTTCTGATAATTCGTGTCTTCATTGTCGTTTTGTTTCAAAAATGTGGTAATTTCCTTCTTAATCTTGTCTATGACTCAGCTATTCTTGAGGTTAAGGTTATTTAGTTTCCATATTTTTGTATGAGTATGCAGATTCCTGTTGTTATGGAGTTCAACTTTTATTCCGTGATAGTCCAAGAAGATGCAAGGAATAATTTCTATTCTTTTAAATTTGCTGAGGTTAGACTTGTGACCTAAGATGTGATTGATTTTGGAGTATGTTCTGTGGGCTGATGAGAAGAATGTGTATTCATTTTTGTTAGGATGAAATGTTCTGTAGATGTCTGTTAAATCCAAATGTTGAATGGTTTAAATCTAAGTTTAAATTAAGTTTAAATCTAAAATTTCTTTCCTTAGATTCTTATTGGAGGAGCTATTCAACACTGCCAAAGGAGAGTTAAAATCTCCAACTATTATGGTGCTGGAGGAAAATCAAGCTTCTCATGTCTGTTAGAGTCTCTGTTATAAGTTGAGGCGCATTCTGGTTGGGTGCATAAATATTAATAATTAATATGAAATCTCATCATATTGAGTATGACCCTTAACAAATATTAAGTGACCATCCTTATCTGTCCTTACTTTTGTTGGTTTAAAGCCTATTCTATCTGTGAATAAGATTGCAGAATCTCTTGGCATGTCTGGAAAGTTCTCCTTCTGCTTTCCATTTCCGTGATATATAGATGACCATCCCTTCGCTCTGAGTCTATATTTATCTTTTAAAGTAAGATGAGATTCTTGTATGTAGCAGATATCTGGCCTGAGTTTTTGTATCCAGTCAGCCAACCTGTGCCTCTTTAGAGGACAATTTAATCCATTTAGATTAATTGAGAATATTAAGCCTTGTAGAATTTTGGTATCGAGTTTTTTGAAAGTCCAGTGGACATAAAATACTTTTTCCAGGGTCTAAGTTGGAATTTGATCAAAAGTTTCTGAATGAGTTTACTTTTGTGGTGGAGGATTGCACTGGTCATTATGGAGGATAGGTCTGAGAATATCCTGGATATATCCTGCGCTGGTTTAGTTATGGCAGATTCTTCAACATGTGAGTGTCATTAAAGTATTTCATTTTTCCATCATAAATGAAACTCAGATTTATCTGGATACAGGATCCTAGGTTGAAAGTCATTTTGTTTTAGGATATTCAAAGTTGATGACCACCCTCTTCTAGCTTGAAAGGTTTCATCAGAGAGATCTGCAGTCATCCTAATGTTCTTCCCTTTGTAGGTTATGGTTTTTTTCCATCTAGCTGCTTGCAGAATTTTCTCCTTCATTTTAACTTTGGCAAAGTTAATTATAATGTGCCTAGGAGATGTCTTATTCAGGTTGAGTCTTGCTGGGGTTCGGAAACTGTCTGCTATCTGACTTTCAGAATCTCTTGTCATGTCTGGAAAGTTCTCCTTCATAATCTCATGAAGAAGCGCCTCTGTGCCTTTCAAAGCAACTTCGTTGCCTTCAGAGATTCCTATAAGACGAATACTAGTTTTCTTTGAATTATCCCAGAGCTCTATGAGAGAATTATCTGTTTCTGCTCTCCACTTTTCTTCCTCTTTGACTGCTTGGGAGCATTCAAAAGCTTTGTCTTCAGTGTCAGAAATCCTTTCTTCTGCCTGCTCCGTTCTGGTACTGAGGGATTCTATTGTATTTCTCAGATCTTTGAGGGCTACAAATTCTTGTCTCAATGTGTCAAAATCTTTGGTGATTTTGTCTTTGAATTCATTGAATTCTTGAGACAAACTTTTGAAATGCTCCTTGAATTTCTAATTCCAACTTTACCTCCATTCTATTAATCTTATTTGCAATCTAAATTCTGAATTCGATTTCTGACATCTCAGCTATTTGTTTATGAATGGGATCTTCAGTTGTGTCCGCCATATTGTTCCTTGGGGGAGTTGATTCACTCTGGTTATTCATGTTACCAGAGTTTTTTGGCTGATTCCGCCCCATGATTATTTTACACCTTTTGGCTAGATGAGCAGGTAAGGAGAAGTTGGATTGGGAGCTCCTGGAGTAGTGATTAACCAGCCCTTTGCCCAAGAGCTGGGACGTGTCTATATCTTTTTGCCCTAGAGCTTTGCAAAGGACCCGTACAGTGCTACAGCCTGAGAAACTGGGTACCTCCTTGGTGTGGTGAGGCTAAGTGCTCTGTCTTGTTTTCTCTGTCCTGCCCTAGTGAATCGGTTATTCTGGGTTGAAGTCTTAGCTTTGGAGAAATACCAGCAATTAAGTTACTCTGCCCCTCACAGGCAACAACTGGAAAAGGAAAATATCACTTTCCCACAACCACACACCCAGGGTACCACTTTGGATAGTCCTCGGGTGATTGGCCCAGTTCATGAGGTCCAAATCAATTGTCCGAGTCAGCACTGGTCTCAGGTGGGAGAGTTCAGAAGGTCTCCAACAACTAGATAGCAGGGGTCTTCTGGCAGCTCAAGTATGACTCACGCCAGTGTTCTGTGAGGTCAGAAGAGCCCCCGCCCCCAGCAAATGAATTAGTCTGGGAATATTGATGCCTCCTTCCCCTCCTTGCACCTCTGTCTCACCCAGTCACTTGTAGCCCCTCAGGGCTGTACCCAGTTCCCTCCAATGAGCTGATGCTCCAGGGGTTTGCGTCTGCCTGAGTCACAGGGAGATCTATGTCTCTTCAGCCAGATTGCCGCTCTCTGCCACTATCCTGCAGGGAGAGCTGAGACCTGACAACCTCGGGTGCTTAATGGAGGCTGGGGTGGTTCACTCAGATCCTGCCCCACCCCTGATTGATGTTGCTGACAGAACAGAACAATTTTGCATAATTTGTTTCTGTCCCGGTACTATTCCCCTGCAGATCAGATGCTATTTGAGTTCACAGAAACTGCAACTCAGCCCTGGTCTGTGCCGCTGCCCAGAGCTAGGGTATCTGTCTCTGGTGCATCTGTGTTGGGGTGGGCACAGTTAGAGCTCACACTCAGCTTTCAGTTTCCTGCCTGCTTTTGTCTCAGCTATGATCCCCTGAGGGCCACATCCATCTTAGGCTCACTAAAGCCTCACTGCTATAGAGCCTCATCTTAGGCTCCCAGGGCTCAGCCCCGCCCTGGGAGTACACCATCTCTGCACGCATATTCTAGTCCCTGCACTCTGCCCAGGCTGGTACCGCCTCAAGCATACCCTTTAGTCATGGGGCCTGCGTTTCCGTCCCAGATCTGTTTCACCAGTGGCTGCCACGGGAGAAGATGCCCAGCTTCCTCTGGTTGCCCAGAGAGGCAGGGAGTGTCTCTTCAAAATATCCCCAGGGGTGTGAACCCTATTGTTCCCAGTGCCGCTGCCACCGCTGCTGCTGCTCTATGCCATGGGGCACCGCCTTTCCCTTT
Source organism: Perodicticus potto (assembly GCA_963574655.1). Taxonomy (NCBI): domain Eukaryota; kingdom Metazoa; phylum Chordata; class Mammalia; order Primates; family Lorisidae; genus Perodicticus; species Perodicticus potto. The sequence goes on from CAUYRH010073340.1 coordinate 6,717, forward strand.
TCTATAGGGTTCCCTCAGCCTCAGTTCACCATCTTCTCCTTACTCCGGTGCTGCAGAATCGGCACAGACCTGCAACAGCCCACACCCTGTCCACACCTCTCGAAAATGCCCAAGAATTTGTACTCCCTATGGGACAACCCTCCAGACCTTGGGGTGAAAATGGAGGGGAGTGCTGGGAGTTCAGAATTGCAGGTAGAGAATATCTACAGTTTTATGCCTGGCAGGAGAATGCCATGGCACATTCATAAGTTTTTTCTAGGGAAGGAGTTCTGGTTTTTAGGTCTCTCCCATGGGATAAAATATGAGGGGATCTGAACTCTGCTCGCTTGTTTGTATGGAGCATACTGCGTGCCGTTCTCATGGGGGAGGGGACTCCCATCTGGTTGGTGATGGATTTTGTACCTGTTTGTTTCCTTGGGGTTGCAGCTCACCTCAGTAGGGTTGATGTGCGTTCTTCAACTTTCTCTCTTGACTCAGCTCCAAACCATTGGCTTACTTGCTAAACTTCTGTTCTTTAACTCTCCTTCTGGACAGGATCCTCTGTGGAAAGCTAGCTCCAGTCGGCCACCTTGCCTCCACCCTCTCATCATATTCTATTTTGAAGTTAAATCCTTTTATCTGAGGTTAGACTACTTTGAATACATATATTATTATTATTTAAGAGATAGGATCTTGGTCTTGCTCATACTGGTCTCAAACTCCTGAGCTCAAGGGATCCTTCTACCTTGTCCTCCCACCCAGAGTCCTAGGATTACAAGAGTGAGCCACCATGCCTGGCCCAAATATATATATTCTTAAAAGTTTAATGTTCTCATTAAATACTTACTCTTGGGATTTGCTAGTATTTTTAAACCCAGAGAATTGAGTTTTCTCCTGCTACTCTGAAGAGTTAAATTCTTCTCCCCACTGGTCTAATTTATAATTTTATAAAGCAGGACTAGTGGAATGATTGGGAAAAAAACTAGAAACTCCATACCAAACATACTGGATCTTGTATGTCAGACTTGGACCTTAAACATTGATTTAAAATCAGTGTTTAAATACAAAACAAGAAGCTTATTTCTAATAATAGAATTGATTGAATATGTATTTATGTAATTTCTTTTAATAAAGAGCTAGAAAGTTGTTTTTTGTGGTTTGCTTCTTTTTTGACAAGGAGAATACCACCTTTGGGAGAATGCTGCCATGATTTTCATCAACATTCTCAGATAAAAACATTCTAAAGAGATTGTTTACACATATTTTGCCAATAAGGAAATGAGGAAGGAACTCTTGAGTTCAGATTTGATCTCTACCCAAGCTGAGCTCTATTTTCCTTTTGTTATCCAGAAACACAATGGGGTTTATGTGTGTTGAGGGAGATAACTATGAGGATGACATCGGTGGTTTGTGATTTTAGAAGGCTGTTGGTGCCATCTCCTCTGTCCCTTTACAGTTTATTTTCACTCACAGGGAATGAGGTGGCTGGTCCACATTTTCACTTTTGGCTACACATTGAGTTTACTGAACAAATACAGCAGCGAGCCTGTGAATACAGGGCTCATTTTGTTATGGGAGTGGACTGTGTTGGGAACTGTTGATGTGGCACTCCAAGGATTGTGTTCTTGGCTCTGTCCATGTCCTCTGGCCACCATTTCATGTGCATTGTTGAATTATAGTTGTGTAGAAGTCTGTGTCCTCATAAGGCTAAGCTTATAAAGTCAAAGACTGCATCTCTCCAGTACCAAGTGCAGTGCCTGGTTCATAAAAGGCAAATACAGAATATATACTGTATGATTTGCTCAGGTTACCATGATAGCCATGAGCACACCCACTCCTCATTGACATCCCTTTGCCCTTCCTCCCTGGCAAAGCAAGTGAGAGAAGCCTAAGAGGATCTCTTAGTCTAGATTTCTCTATATTGTTTTTCCTATGTTATTAGAGCTTGGTGCTTGAACAGTGCGCCAGGTGTATTGCTTTTTTTCTAGCTTGCAGCTCTTTTCATACTCTCTTATTTTGGGGGTTGTTTCAACAGGTACCTTATAGCCTATCATCTTAAAATCATACCACTAACCACTCTTGCCTTCATAGAACACCATCTCTCATTTTTACTTGTTAATGGCAGCCTCTTTCAGTTATCCTTATCCTGTTGCTTATCTTCATTGACTTACCATTTCATTACTTTTTTAATGAAAAGAAATGGTAAGATACTGAGAAATGGTAAGATCCTTTAATAGGATAAAGAGATGTTATTGTTAAAAGCTGTGGTCAAGCTAAGTCATTTTCGTAGGAATTTTTTAAAGAAATAATTGGGCAGCACCTGTGGCTCAAAGTAGTAGGGCTCCAGCCCCATATACCGGAGGTGGCAGGTTCAAACCCAGCCCCGGCCAAAAACCGCAAAAAAAAAAAAAAAAAAAAAAAAAGAAAAGAAATAATTACATGTTATGGAGAAGTGGGAATTGAAACTTTTTATTAAAATTGAAATTTTTTCTTTGATATAAAAATTATAAAATTGTATTAATAAGGATGAAATTGAAACAAGCAAAGTTGCTAGAATGCTTATTCAATAAAGATTAATAAACTATATTCTAAACTTACTCTAAATTTATACTCTCCCACCTCATGCCTTCCCAAAGCATTTTTGGGAGGGATGAAGGTTAAAACTAGATCAGTTGTTGAGGTTAAGGATTGTTTACAAAAGTCTGGTGAACTCCCCAGAGACTAATATAGCCAGGGGCATAATTTCCCAAGTCACTAAAGGCTAGGCCAGAGCAATTAATGACTTATAATGCCAGGTTAATAGAAGTCTTTTACTTTACTTAAATAGAATTATTCATACTATTTTAGCTCTTTTGACCAAGCCTTTCAGAATCATTTTGCTTAATTTTAGCATGTTATACACATAATAAGGATGAATACAACTTTATACTAAAGTATAGAGGGGACAAAAAAAATCAAATGAACATACTGTGAACCTTCTCTTACCTATGAAAAATGATTGTCCACTAAGTGAACCATGAAGAAGGATGCAAGTGATGCAGAATACAGACCTCTTGCAAAGGAAGATGATAATTTTGACAGCTTGGTAGGGATAGGACAGATACATTGGTTTAGAAATGCAACTCAGACTGAGAGCAGAGATACTTTTTGACATAAGGGTCCTATAGATAGGGGGTCCTATAGATAGGCAAAGAAATTTCTTAGGGAAGTGTCAAGCCAAGAACATATTAGAAAATGTATGGATGCCCATTTAAGTAATCTGAACATTTTATTGTTTATATTATCATTTTTATTTTTAGCCTTCAGTGTTTCGGGGGGAGGAAATTTTTTGAGAGGCAAATGAACACATACCCCCCATATATTTTTATAAATCATTTGGAAAACAAAACAGCCTGAGCAGAGTTGGGATTCATGTTCATTTTCGTGTACCTCTCTCAGAGTATGTAGGTTCATGCAGGAAAAGTCCCATTTAATTTACTGATTCTAAGTTATCAGACTTAAACTTTTTTTATTTCCTACCTTCAACTGATCTAAAACTTGAATTCATTCATTTATAGCTTATTGATAGTTTGTCTTTGATTGCTCTTTTATCTGTGTGCGCAGGGTGATAAGAGCAATACTTGTACAATAGACTTTTGTTTCATAGGTTTGTATTGTTTGTAGCTCTGGATGTTGCTCTAGGGATACTTGGTCTACAGAGCTCCTGAGTTTTTAAAATGAGAAAAGTATTATTATTATTGCAGAACCTGTCAAGTCGATCACAGCAGATACTATTCTACATTAGAGATGAGGAAACCAAAGGACAGATAGCTTTTGCCAAAAGGGATTTAATTCTGATCATGAGATCCTTTAGAAGTCCCTTTTTATAATGGAGACTTGAGGTAATTTCTGAATGTCCCTGTTTCTTTCATTTTCTTTCCAAATTTCTCTAACCTCTTACACTTTGCTGGTAACCTTTAAAAATTTGATTGGTGCTCACCAGGTGACACTGCTGTTTCTCAGTTGGATAACCTTTGTGAGACTGAAGTGGGCAGAACCCATGATGTCACGGTCTGACGCCCCATAGGGCTTCCCTTTGTCTGAAATCTGTCTTTGGTCAACAGATGGTCGCCTCTGCTTCTCTCACCTATCTGTCCCCACCTTGTCTTCATTATTAAGGCCAAAGCTTATTCTAGGAACTACATCTAATGTTCTTTGCTCTAGTTAAGACTGCATCTAATATTCTTTGCTCTAGTTAAGTTATTATTTTAATTTTGGTATAGAGGAGCCTCCCTTCTGGTCAGATTTGAATTTCCTTCCAGATCCTGACCTGACTGTATCGAGTACAGGCTTTTGTTCAAACTCTGATCCTGTTGCTTCAACCATGTGTACTTAGGCATACTCTGTGACTCAGTTTAATGTGCATCTCTGAAATGTGAGTAAGTCCTTACTCATTGAAGCTGTTGGGAAGATTCAGTATTATGTTAAGCTCTTGAAATAGTGTCTTTCACAAAGGAAGTACTACCTAAATGTTACCTACTATTATTGTGGTTGCTGCTACTTGGAAAAAAACAAAAAACAATAACAACTACTTGTTCTGAGATATGCACAGGTGGTTTTCTGATTAATATTTATTATTTATGTAGGTCTTTTTTATTTTAAAAATAATTTTTTAATAGCTGCCATGTAGATGTGTCATGAGTAACCTGTGAGTAACCTGACTAGTAGGTTTGTTTGGTTTTTTTTGCCCCTCAGGAATCAAGCAGAACCTTCTTCTAACTGGAGTGCTTTAGAGTCCTGATATGCCCAGCTGGGCCTGGGCAGAAGCACTTAAACCTCCCATTCTATTGCCAGGGCCCAGGGCTGGGCAGAGGTGCAGCTCATGGTAGCTTTTGTGGTTACTTTGCAACCCGCTGCCCAATGGCCATCGTGACATGTTGAATTTATGTTCTCACCGTAGATGTTCCTAGTTCTGCTGCAGCTCCTGTAAGACAGCTCTCACTTGTAGCCTCATAAATGTGGTTTCCTACCCCTTGTTTCCAGCAGAAACAGCTTGTTGTCCAGAATGAGGAAAGGAAGCAAATATAGCTTGACGTTTAATCATTTTCTCTGAGTTTAATCAGTTTCTCACACTAAAGTGAGTATTTAGTGTGATGTTTCAGCTGAAAAAGAATTTGTCTTCTTCAAAGTGGCCTCCATGTGAGAGAATTCCTAAGTGCAGAGGCAGATTGGCGAGAGAAGACGAGCTGTAAAGTAACCAGTGGCCATTCTTCCAGCAGGTGTGTCTTCAGGGTCATACCCAGTGCTGAGCAGAGAGTTATATCAGTGAACAGAGTAGAAAAATTCCTGCCTTTATGGAGCTGACAGTCTAGAGACAGACAGATAAAAACTAAGGAAACTGCATAGTATAGTTGGGCCTCTGTCTCTGTAGTTTTCTCACCCTCGGAGTCAACCAGCTGCAGATTATAGGCAGTGCATACGGAGGGCCAACTGTGATATGCCATTTTTATATCAGGTACCTGAGCATCTGCGGATTTGCTGTTCATGGGGCTTTTGGTTTCCAAGACAGTCCTGGGACCAGCCCTGCAGATGCGGAGTGTCTACTCAGTGTTGCTTTTTGCTTCTCCCCTTTCCTCAAAACCTTTCCACGCTTGCTTCCCATCCGCTCACATTAAAGGCCCCACAGCATCTGCTGCCCACCCCACCTCCTGCCCTTTCTGACCTTGTTGCCAGTCACCATCCTCTTGTTCTCAGTGGTCTCCGTGTCCCTTGCTCGTGCCAGGTATACTCCTTTCTGAGGACCTTAACTCTGGCTATTTCCTGCCTTCCTGCCTGGAATGTTCTTCTCCTAAATAAATCATTTTGTTTCAGCTGATTTCCGTCGTCTTTTTGGTCTAACTGTGGCCTCTTGAATGACTCCTGCCCTGACCACCTGTTTAAATTATAGTTTACCACCTTCACAGCAGTCCTGCTCCCCCACCCCGTCTTCATGTTCTATTTTTCCCATAGTACTTATCAATTTTTAATATATAATTTATTTATTTGGGAGGAAAGTTTAATGGGGGCAGGGATTTCATTTTGTTTACTGAAGTATATTAAGTGCTTACCTAGAACAGTGATTGGCACTTGGTAGATATTCACTGAAGAGGAAGAGTGTTTTAGTTTCCTGTGGCTGCTGCAACAAATTCACAAAACCTGCCTGTTGTGTGTTTTTTTTTTTCAAGAGGCAGAGTCTCACTTTGTTGCCCTCTGTAGAGAGCTATGGCGTCACAGCTCACAGCAACCTCCAGCTCTTGGGCTTAGGTGATTCTCTTGGCTCAGCCTCCTGAGTAGCTGGGACCACAGGCACCCGCCACAATGCCCGACTAAAAACCTGCCTGTTTAAGAGAATAGAAATTTATTCTCTGCAGTTGTGGAGGCCAAAAGTCCAAAATCAAGGTGTCAGGAAGGCCTGGTTTCCTCCAAAGGCTCTGGGGAGAATTCAGGACTGAATCCATTACTTATCTTTTTTGGCTTCTGCTGGCTGTGGTGTTCTTCGACTTATGGCCACATCATTCCAGTCTCTGCCTCTGGTCACGTTGCCTTTTTCTCTTCTATCTTATAATTCCTGCAACCTCCCTCCCATAACAATGCATGCAGTTGTATTTGGGGCCTTCCTGGATTATCCAGAGTAAGCATCTCCTGTCAGGATCCTTAACTTAAATCACATCTTTTGTCATACAAGATAATATTCACAGATTTTGTGGATTGAGACAGTGATGTGTATTTCAGGGGACTACTATTCACCCAATATAAAGGGTTAAAATGGGGATCCTTTGATTACAGGAGGAAGATTTGTCCCTGGTGTACCACCTAATAGAACACTGAACTGGGAAAAAAGCTGGCAGACTGCTTTGAGTTTTTTCCCTCCATTTTTACTGATCACAATTTTTTTTTTTTAATTTGGAGGGAGACAGAGTCTTACTCTGGTGCCCAGATGGGAGTGCATTGTCATAAGCCTAGGCTACAGCAACCTCGTAAAACTCCTGGGTACATACAAGTAATGCTCCTACCTCAATCTCCTCAGCAGCTGGGACTACAGGTGTCCACAACCATGCCCAGTTAATTTTTCTATTTTTAGTAGACACAGAGTCTCACTCTTGCTCAGGCTGGAGAACACAATTTCCCCCCCCAAATTTAACACACACACACATATGCACACACACAGAACAATACAAAAGATAATATAATTTTCTTATACTGGCATCCCCAGCTGTTAACATACTGATACAGTTGCTTTGTATCTTCTGTTGTTCCTCTTACAGCAAAGTAAACATTAATAGATAAAATCTCCTATCTTCCCTTTCTTATTTCCATTCCCCTCCCTTCCAATCTAGAAACAGTCACTGTCATTAATTTGGTTTATGACTAGTCTATGGTTTTATTGCTTTGTTGCACATATAACAATTTATACATAATATGGAGTTATGTGTGCTTGTGTTAAAAACGTTTTTCCTAAATGGTATTATACTGTATGTAGCACGTTGCAGTTTGCTTTTTTATCATTCAGGTTCATACATACTGGTCTAGTTCATTCATTTTAACTATAGCCCTAAGCAGCTGTCCTCTCTCCTTCCCTCCCTTTCTCCCTCCCCTTTCCTGGCTTCAGAATATATAAATCCCAGAGAAGTCCTCTGATTAGCCTCGCTTGGGTCCCCTGCCAGCACCTGTTGGGTCTGTGGCTTCAGCAGATGGAGCACTAGCATTGGCTCATAGACCACATGCCTTCCTATACTCAGCATCAAGATACTGTGTTTGCTTCTCCCCTTAGGATCACCTGTGTCTGAAGGATTGTACCAGGAATAAGTGGAGAGAGTATTGGGAGCAGACAAAAAACACAGCTTTCTACTTTGCGTCAAGTTTGGGCTTGGACATTATATCCTCTGGGAAGCCTTCTTGAATTCTTGGGATGGTGTTCTGCGCTTCCGCTCTTTCTATCATTGTAACAACCGTCATGTAGTATCTTAATTGCCCTTTCCTCTTGATGTGTACTCATTCAGGGCAGAGTCTGTGTCTGTCTTGTTTTATGGTTGCTCCTTGTGAAATACAAGGTCCAGTACACACCATCACATAGATATAGATGCTCAACACGTAGTTTTGAATGAATGGTTCAACTGACTAGCAGAACTTTTCAACCTGACTTTGTATAAACAGGTTCCTGTCCACTCCTGTGAACTCTTTAGGAGTTCCACGTGGCTGTGGTGCTTTTGCATCTTCCTTTTCAGGTCAATTAAAATTCTTGCTCTTTTCACATCTCTTGATTTATATGAGTATTTGGCCCTGTTTAGAATTTTATTTTTCTTATTTAGTGGTAAAAATTCAAGGAAAGATAAATTTGCTGAAATGCAAAGTCAGGACTTAACTCTGTAAGATCTTCTGAGATGAGACCTGCCCAACTTTTTTCACCAGTGCCCCTTTACCTTTCACGTGTGTATGATAATTTCTTTCCAATCTCAAATATGCCTTCAGCAGAATATATTTTATGCAGATTTCTAAGTACCTTTCTGAGTACTTTTTAGCATCAGGAGAATTTGAATTCCAGTAGATATGAAATGTGAATTCTGCTGTTTGGAAATAGTAGTAATAGTGATAATAATTAACATTGATTTAATGCTTTTCCTGTGCTAGGCATGTAGAAGTATGTACTAACTTTATCCCTGTTAACCTGATACAAAACTGGATTTTGGAGAGATCAGTGATTTGCTCCAGTTATCTCAGCTCCTGATTGTGGTGCAGGGATGTGAACCACACACTCTGAGCCCAGAGCCACACTCCTATACTGCACCTGTGATTAGGAAAAAACCTGATGTTTAGTAACAGAAAAGGACATGGGATTGATCACAGATTAGCAGCAAAGTTTCCACCCTAAATCTTTGATAAAGATTAAAAATCAGCTAGAGTCCTGGAATTATATCCCGTGGTCTCTGTGAAGAGAGAAAGAGCCAAGATGTGTGGCAGTGGGGCTGGAGCCACTTGCTTTGGCATGAACTGTCACTGTCTTACCTGGAATATTAGAGGGAACATTTGAGAAATACAGGGTGCCCACCACATTTTCTATCCACAACATGCAAGTTGGTGTGTAGCCCTAGGATCTTGGCTGGGGTAGGAGTTGTTTAAACAGAAAGACACTGAACATCTGGGTAAACATTTAGACATAAATTTCTTTTTTTTTTTTTGTGGTTTTTGGCCAGGGCTGGGTTTGAACCCGCCACCTCTGGCATATGGGGCCGGCGCCCTACTCCTCTGAGCCACAGGCGCCACCCTAGACATAAATTTCACCCAGAATACTTACATGAAGCAAAGCACAAGGGATTTATAAGTATCTCATTGAAACTTTGTGGAAGAGGCAACCTGAGAAGTTTGTAGCAGTTAGATAAAGGAATCTGGTTCGAAGATAGCATCATTATTATTGAATATGTGTGCAAAGCCATTAATAAACTGCTTTTTTTTGTTGGTGCTGTTTTAAATCAATATACACAAGGGCTTTCATATGTTCAGTTTATATCAACATTGTCTTTAAAGTCCTTTATTATTTAGCTCTGAATTCTATGATCATGAGAGAGTTATTTCTTGTGTTTTCAAGAATAAAACGCCTACAATCAGAGGAAATTACTGGTATCTCTAAACCCGATGGGATAATCTGTATTACTTCAAACCTGCGTCCTATACTAGGTTCCTATAAGCACCCTCCAGGAAGGGGCACTGTTTTCTGCCTTCATAGTACTTGGCTCAGTTCTGTGCTGAGTACTATCATGTGTCACTTGATGGGGCTGTGATCTGAGAAATGCGTCATTCGGTGGTTTCATTGTTGGATTAATATCATTAATAGAGTACACTCACACAGACCTTGATTGTATAGCCTACCACACATTGAAGCCATACAGCATAGCCTATTGTTTGGGCTACAAACCTGTTCAACAAGGTATTATACTGATTACTGTAGGTAATTGTTATACACTGGCAAGTATTTGTGTGTTTAAACATATCTGAACATGGAAAAGGTAATATGTAGCACTTTGATGTTACAATGGCTACCAAATCACTAGGCTATAGAACATTTTCAGTTTCAGTATAATCTTATTGGACCACCATTGACATGTGGTCTGTCATGATTGTAAATACCCTTGGTTTATGTTTGGCCTAACAGTGGTACTTGCATAGTGTGTCTGTTCCCAAATGCAGTTATCTTATTTCTCTATTCATAGAAAATAATTACAGGATAAATATTAAAATTAAATTGTGCTTTTTATCCCCACTCTAGGTTGCATCACAGCGTATTAGCTCAGTGGACCTCTCATGTTGTAGCCTGGAACATCTGCCTGCCAACCTCTTCTACAGCCAAGACCTCACTCATCTCAATTTAAAACAAAACTTTCTAAGGCAAAACCCTAGTCTGCCTGCTGCCAGGGGGCTCAATGAACTGCAAAGGTGAGCCAGGGAGATGGATGGCTCTTCAAGGGGAGTGGGGAACAGAAGCAGCTTCTAATTGTAATCTCTTGAATGTGCTGACTGGAAAAGCCACAGTGTGTAAATTTTCAGAGAGTAGGGTAATAGGACTTTGCTTATTAGGATGTTATCAGTTGTCATTCTGAATTCTGTTTTCATGGTTCCTGCCTTTGAAATTAATGCTTTCTCAGCTCGGCACCCATAGCTCAATGGGTAGGGCCCCAGCCACATACACCAAGGCTACAGATTGGAACCCGGCCTGCACCTGCTAAACAACAATGACAACTGCAACAACAACAACAAAAATAGCCAGGCAATGTGGTGGGCGCCTAGTCCTAGCTACTTGGGAGGCTGAGGCAAGAGAATTGCTTAAGTCCAAGAGTTTGAGGTTGCTGTGAGCTATGGTAGCCATAGCACTCTACCAGGGACAATATAGTGATACTCTGTCTCAAAAAAAAAAAGAAAGAAAGAAAGAAAGAAAGAAAGAAATTAATGCTTTCTGGCATTTATTAACTGGATAGATTTGTACAAGAATGGTTCTCTTCCAACCACTTTTATTCCATGACCTATCTAAAAATGCATCCGCAAAAAGTTAATAACAGACTGTGTTACTTGTGAACGTCAGGGGTTTGTTCAGATTAAATTATTTCTTTTGAAATTTTCAAATTAATTTTTTCCACAAAAAGACATTCCTTAGAAATTTAAGAACTAAGGTTTAAGGCTATTAACATATTAACAGCAAGTCATTTGAGTGATGAGTGTACGTGTTTGAAGAGTCACATGTTATACAAAGAGAATCTCCTTCAGAACTAGAGAGAGGAACTTGACTCACAAGTCTCCAAAACAAAAGAGATGAGACATGTAGAGTTTACCATATCCATTTCCTTTCTTTTTGGAGTAATAATCAATCTTGATTCTGTGGTAAATTAAGTATCTGGTATTTATATATTTATTGCAGATATACAAGACTATAACCGTAAAAGACAACTATTTTAAATAAATAATGGCTAGTTCTTTTGTTTTTAAATAACTGATATGGGGAGGGCGCGGTGGCTCATGCGTATAATCCCAGCACTCTGGGAGGCCGAGGCAGGTGGATTGCTTGAGCTCAGGTGTTTGAGACCAGTCTGAGCAAGAGTGAGACCCTGTCTCTAAAAAAAAAAACATAGCCAGACCTTGTGGCAGGTACCTGTAATCCCAGCTACTTACTTGGGAGGCTGAGACAATAGAATCGCTTGAGCCTAAGTTTGAGGTTGCTGTGAGCTGTGACACCACGGCACTCTACCCAAGGTGACAAAGTAAGATTCTGTCTTCAATCAATCAATCAATCTCTGATATGATCAGAGATTAAACTATGGCAATTAACCATTGTGATTCTGTGTGTATGGTTTTTTAACAGCTAGAAAGAATAATCCAATAATTGTTTAAATAAAATTTGTGGATGTAATTGGAAAATGGAAAAGTATTTTAATTGTTTTTTTCAGATAATTGTGACTATTCTTCTTTGATATTATACTAAAACTTGACAAGTGGTCATTTCTTAAATGTTAGTTCTAAGATCTAAAAACTTTTGAATTCTCCATTGGTCTTACACCTTGAATGTTTATCCATGAACCATTTTTTGCATGAAGCGTTGGTCATTTGCAAAGTACTGGCTCCTTGTGTAATGCAGAAACATTCAGTTGTACAATTTCAAGAATTTACATTTGTTAATATTACCACTGATCTCATCAGACAGGTCTTTAAGTGTTAGGAAGTTGCATGCTTACTGTGGAAACAAATTTTTCAAAATTTTAGTTTTCTATCAAAAACTCGAAGGCTATCTGCCATTGGCAACAAACATCATTAGTTTTTTCTGAAGCAGCTTTCTCATTTCATTTTTAAGAAAATGACAGGCTCGGCGCCTGTGGCTCAACGGGCTAAGGCGCCAGCCACGTACACCTGAGCTGGCGGGTTCGAATACAGCCTGGGCCCACCAAACAACAATGATGACTGCAACCAAACAATGGCCGGGCGCCTGTGGTCCCAGCTACTTGGGAGGCGGAGGCAGGAGACTCGCTTGAGCACAGGAATTGGAGGTTACTGTGAGCTATGATGCCACGGCACTCTATCCAGGGTGACAGCTTGAGACTCTATCTCAAAAAAAAAAAAAAAAAAAAAGAAAGAAAATGACAAATACCCAATCTATCCAGGGTGACAGCTTGAGACTGTCTCAAAAAAAAAAAAAAAAAAAGAAAATGACAAATACCCAAGTACAAATAACAATAGTTTTATCAGTGGTTCTTTCAAGTAAAAGTGGTATTCCATGTAAATAGTGATTGCTTCCACTTACAACCCAAATCATCATGTTAAGTGTTTTCCTTGAGATACCATCATAACTTCAGTGTGCACCAAAAGTGTTTTATGTTTACTTCCTGTTTTATCATCTGGAAAATTAAAAAGACATGTACTCAGGGGTTGAGATGTAATAAAAATAACTTACCTGCATCATCAAGTACATCCTTAAGCCAAACTGGCATTACATACATTTTAAAAGAATATTTTTACTACAGATTCCTGGTGGAGAAGGGAACAGTTTGGTGCTTTAGTGAGTTAGTTATGTAGAGTAGAGACTCCAGTAAGAATGTTGTGCTCAAGCAACTCCTCATTGTTCCCTGTAGTTGATGGGTACTATGAAAGTTAACCCACAGTGGAATTCGTAAATTAGGTTTTTATATGCCCTATATATTGATATTAATATTTGTACTGAGACTACTGTAATAAAATTAATACGATTTTTTTTCTTTTTTGCTGAAGGGTTATATCATTATTCAAAATCTGTTCTGAGGTTTGAAATTATTTTGAAATCTTTGTGCATTTCACAGCAGTGTAGAATTCTGTTTCTATTGTAGAATATCTAGAACTATTATACTACAGAATCTGGGTGTCTTAGAACAGGGCATTAAAATTCATTTAAGCTAGTGGTCTCTTTTTAGAGGTGACATCTATAGGGATGTTAAATACCAAATTCAGGTTAATGGTACCTTCTGGGGAAGAAGTTATGGACTGGATTAAGGAATGGTTTAAAGAGAGTTTCAAGTATATCTGTAATAGTATTTCTTTAAAAAGAAAAATTAGAAGCAAAAATGTTAATATTTTTAAAAACTGAACAGTGGATATCTGGATGATCTCTATTATTGTTTTCTGTATTTTTCTACTTGAACATTTTATAATAATTCAAAACTTGTAAGCCTAAACAAAAAGAAAATTAAAATACTTCTAGGTTGGGTACAGTGGCTCATGCCTATAATCTCAGCACTTTGGGAGGCTGTGGTGGTAAGATTGTTTGAGGCAGGAGTTTGAGATAAACCTGGGCAGCATGGCAAGACCTTGTCTCTACAATAAAAAGGAAAAAATTAGCTAGGCATGGTGGTATGAGCCTGTAGTACCAGCTATTATAGAGTCTGAGGCAGGGGGATTGCTTGAGCCCTGGAGTTCAAGGCTGCAGTGGGCTATAATTATACCACTGCTCTCCAGCCTGGGCAACAGAGTGAGACACTGTCTCTTAAAAACAAAACAAAAGAAGCTTCTTATGACATAGGAGAATATGATACTTCCAAAGAACCAGTATTTGTGGAGTAAGTAAATATCCAGATAGGAAGGTATTTGGGGCACGAGCCCACTTCAGTAGGGTTCAAGTCCTGCCTTGCCTTTTACTCACTTACTTGACCCCCATGTATTTTGATTCTGTATCTGTACCTTTTGAACCCACCCTTCTACTACACATGCACCCTCTTAGCAACTGTCTAGTAAAAGCACTTCTCAGCTCTCACCTGGACCTTGCACTGATTGTCTTGCTGTCGTTTTCCCTCTAAGGTCAGCCTCTATTTCTCTCGCCTACTGTTTTGTACCTTTTTTGTTTTGATTGATTTTTATATTTGTATTTTTGGTGTATTTTTATTTCATTTTATTTATTTATTTAGAGACAGGATCTGGCTTTGTTATACAGGCTGGAGTGGAATGGGGGATTCTTACTCACTGCAGCCTTGAACTTCTGGGCTCAAGCAGTCCCCCTGTCTCAACTTCCTGAGTAGTTGGGATTACAGACACCTGCCACCATGCTTGGCTAGTTCTCATTTCTTGCCAAGACAGGGACTCCAACTCCTGCCTCAAGTGATCCTCCTCCTTTGGCATCCTAAAGTGCTGGGGTTGCAGGCGTGAGCCACTGAGTTCAGCTTTTATTATGTGTGTTTTAAAGTTTAAGACATTTTTCTCTATTAAAGTAATATTCTATGTAGATTTTTTAATAAGCAACAAGGTTTATACTAAGAAATGGGTGCCTGAAGCTTCAGCCCATCCTTATACCCCAGTCCTGTTCTCCAGACAACCATTTTTGAGTCTCTTGGTTCTTTCGGCTGTTTTCTTTCATCTTTCTCAATATTCAACATATATTGGTATGTTTTAATTTTTCATTAGTGGACTTTGTATGTTGGTTTATTACTGTGGAAATAACAGTTTAGTTCTTCTTATTGTCCCACACTCCCTTCTGCCCCTGAACAAACTGCCTCTTCCCCATCCCCTCTTATATATTAATTTTCTGTTAAATTAATATTCATTTTTTACATTATTATGAGTATGGAACTGTTTTCACAGCTAAGGCATATAAATGCAATGATTACGTTTCCTTTATTGTGCTGGCTGTATAATAGCTTTACTTATATACTTTTCATTTTCTCTAGTATTTGTAAGCTTTCTGACAGATTCTAACATTCTTCTCAATGCCTTTTTTTGGCGGGGGAGTGGGGAGAGAGAAGGTTTCTTTCCTGGAGCTAGTATAGATACTTTCTCTTCTGGCCTGCCACACAACAAACACTGTGTGGGTTTTTCCCCCAGAGTGTGTCAGTTTTACTAGATAGGAATTTCTTGGTCTTTTGCTTGGGCAGTGCATGCCAAGATTCAGGGAACTGAGAAGGGAAGAAAGCGGGAATCTCAGGGGTTGGCATATAGATTTTTATTTAATCTCTCAGTTTTTAGAACAGTGTTTTCTGCTATGCCTAATAAATCAGGGACTCTCTGGTTCAGGTTCTTCCAGGAAATAGACTGTCTCCTGCTGGAATTGGGGAGAAAATTTGGGTTTTTGAAAGTCTTTTTGTAGAAATATAACAGAAACATAGAAAAGTCACAAATATGAGTATACAACTTGATGGATTTCCACAAAGTGAACACATTCATGTAATCAGCACACATTTATTTTTTTCAAAGATCTTGGTTTGTTTTATCATCTTTAAAATTACCCAGAATAGTAAATACTTAGGTATCTAGAACAGAATTATCAAAAAAATCCCTTTGTACTGATGATTCCATCATTCTTACATTATTTAGAAATAATTATCTTGAAAATAACATACTGTATGCCATCCAGTACACATATTACAAAATCAGTTTTTACCAGCACTCCAGAATACTTCCTTGTACCTCAATTTATTAACCCAGAGATAACGACTGTCCTGACTTCAAAAAGCATAAATTAGTTTTGCCTGTTTTTATGCTTGGTATAAATGGATTACACAGTATGTGCGATCAGCTTTTTTCATTGACTTTTCTTTTAAAAAAGCAAAACAAAACACAAGTGACCTATTATCAACTTTTGTACTTTATAGTGTATAATATAAAGCAGTGATTATCATTTGTTTAAGGTAGAAGATTTTTAAGTTTTGCATTGCAATAAAAAGGTTTCTGTTTTATCCTTTCCTTGCTTTAAACATGGGAAAGTTAGGTGGGGACTTGGTAGGTGGGGACTGAATAACTGGTGAGCTGCTGTTGTCTTGCTCTTTGGAAAAAACTAGGCTTTAAACCATTTCCTCTTTCACCATACACTACTATGAAGTGTTAGCCTCCCGCTCTCATTCGCCAAGAAAGATTTATTGCTAAGTTTTCAAAGTAATAAGTTGAAAAATACATATGTAAACATACATACAGTATAGTATCTAGTCAATGCTAGGAATCAAACATAGGATATGTATTTAAGAAATTATATTTATACTTCAGAAAGCATTAATGTGCCTTTTTTATATATTTAGTTAGTGTGGTGTTTTGAGATATGCCATGTATTTAATTGTTTCTTTCTATTTGTGTGTTTAAGGAATTTGTGCTTTTAAATCTCTAGTGTACGTTTCACAGGGAACATGTTAGGGCGATACTAAAGGATAATTTGTTTGTATGTTTTTACCTAAATCTCAAAGGAATTAACTTTTAGATTTTAGTATTAGGGCACATATCTACGGAGAAACTTTTAGCATGTCAGGGTTCTGAGGCATTTTATCTTGAGTGCATATCCCCTTATTTTTTCTTTCTGGTACAAATTTTCATCTTACAGAAGTGAGCTATTCTCACAGAACATTTAAATTGGTATTTGCACCAGCATTCTAAATCTGAAAGATGGCATGCTGATGTGCACATACAGGTCAGCAGTTTCAGGGGGAAAACATTGTTCTTGGAACTACTGCTGTTTATTTTTCCTTTATTAGCATTGGAATTTTCAAGTTAGTTTTCAAAATACAGAGGAGAAGCAAACATGAGAGTAATTTTTGGTGGTTTTAATGGTTTCTTTCCTGATTATATATGTCACTAATAACTATAATGCATTATTTTTCTCTTTTATTAATAAATAGCACTTCACTTATTAACTAAGATGACCCAGATGCTTTTAATACTAAGATTATTGTTTTGTAGTGCAGAGTGATTTTTAAAATACAGTAAGTTTCTTTGTAGAGTCAGTAAGGAAGACAACTTTTTGCTAGTTTAAATTCAAGGAATATATCCTTCCTTCCCATGTCCTAATTTTATGTTTTTAATATAGCAAAGCAATATGAATTTATTTGCACTAAATTATACTTATGCGCAAACATTTTACCGCCCTAATAAGTTTAGCTCCTACAAATTTTTAATTTATTCATTTATCATTTATTAAAATTTCACAGGAGAAAAAGCATGCAGATTTTTATTTGTATATAGGAGCCCCCATAGGAATATAAAGACCTGAAGAGATGGCAAAACTTAAATGCTAATGTATCAGGTTGAAGAGGAAATCATGGAAAAATAA
Source organism: Perodicticus potto (assembly GCA_963574655.1). Lineage (NCBI taxonomy): Eukaryota > Metazoa > Chordata > Mammalia > Primates > Lorisidae > Perodicticus > Perodicticus potto. The sequence continues at coordinate 24,241 of CAUYRH010073340.1, forward strand.
CTAAAATTCATGAGGAGACCAAAGAAAGATAAGAATTATTTCATTTAAGTTAAATTTAAATGCCCTTATTTTACATTATTTTCATTTACTAATCATTTCTACGTAGCACTTTAAGAAAGAAGCTTGTGTTTTTGTAAATACTTCACAAATTGATGATAATTAGAATACACTTAAATTGCTTAATTTTGTATGTGGGAATTAGACAAATTATAAAGTAACTACTTCATAGATACAATGTTTCAATTGTTTTTGATGGTTGGTGGTTATCACTTCCATCCATTAATAAGGGAAGTAAATCTGCCTTCTAGCTCTTTGTTTTTTGTAGGTAAATAGCTATAGAGAACTAAAGCTAGCATAGCTAGATGGTTCTAGTGAGGGAACTACTTTTGTAGGAAGACAACTAACTTTAATTTCAGTAGGACCTGGTAATTTTGATGACTTGATAAGTTAATATTGTTGTCAATAGGTTCTTGGAGACTGTAAGTTTAAGTGAGACAGTGGAGATGAAACCAGCTTTACCATAGGCTTAATTGACGTTATAAACAAGTGTTTACATTCCTATGTCATATTTCTAGTCACACACAAAAAGAAACACCAAACTACTAAATAAAAACCAAAACAATATTAAATGTTGAAATAAATGTGAGCTCTTCATACATTTAGGAAAGATAAATAAAAGCAGACAATTATTTACCCCGTTATTCCATTTCAGAGTCTTGGGTCACAGAGCCTATCCTAGCAGCTCTGAGCACAAGGCGGGAACCCACCCAGGACAGACAACACACACTCACTAGCTCAGGCTAAGACAATGAAGACAGGCCACTGAATCTAAAGTGCATAGTAGTACTTGGGGAAAACCCACATATGGGGAGAGGTTGCAAGCTCCACAAAGACAGAGACCCCAGCCAGGATGATGTTTTTTCTCATCAGTTGTTGTCAGAAAGTAAAGTTGAATAAAATGGCTTTGTGTCTGTAGAATTTTAATGTGATTTTTACCACATGTGATACTGAAATAGGCAGGAAAAAAAAAAGACCATCAGCTTTTTAACATTTTCCTTTGAATACTGATATTTTAATATTGTTTTGTTACTGTTGTCTCTTCACAGTTTCACAAGGTATTGTGCAATAGTTAAGCCTGTTTTTGTAATGATATTATAATGCATAGGAATAACAGTATTGCTTTAACTTTTAAATACTTGATGTTACATTTAATTTTTGCCTGAACGACTTCAGTCTGTCACCTTTGTGACTTCACTTTTTTTTTATATTTATCTTGTTTGCTCTGCTTGGCTTCGAAGCCCTGGAGGGCAGGAATCAGATGTCCCTCAGAGGTCATTTGCTGTCTCTAGGTGAACCACTAAAATTGTACTTTATAAATGAATGGACACATGAGTGAGTGGTGGTGAGAATTGTCTGTATTCATTCAGTTTTGTGTAAGTACAATACTTCTTTGCAAAAAGTATTGCAGCAACTTTTAGAAGTGAGACCAGTATTATATCACTGTATTTCTTTTTGGTTGAAGGTATGATGACAGGACAGCGTGCACAGTGAGATGATTCAGAAAAGTTTACATAGAAAAAGATTCTTAAGAAAGGATTTGAAGTTGGAAAAGGAAACATTAGTTTTAAAATGGACAGTTTGGACTTTCTAAAATATAAATATACAGTTCTATTCACCATTTTGTAAACACTTCTCATATCTTCTTGCCACTGACCTTGTGAGAATGGGCACTGCTTTTACCCTAGAATCTAAACCCGCCCTTCAGAGTGTATTTGTAATTTTGTTTCTTGAGATGTTTTTTTCCCATTTCCATGTGACATTTTCTTCTTCTGCACTGGTAGCTTTCTTTATACCTATTGCACTTACTAACTATACCGTTTAATAAACATATGGAGACTTTTAAAATCACCATCTAAGTTATAAAGTCCTTAATAAATATTTGTTGAATTGTTGTTTTCTACCACCAAAGATCATCAAAAGAATGTGATCATAAAACTTTCAGAAGAAAACATTCCAAATACTTTGAGTAGTAGAACCATTTTATGTATTTAGCATTCAAGGTAATATTATAAGGGGACATCAGTCATTTAGAATGATTTCCGATCAGTTACATTATATTACATAGTAGCTAGAGGTCAGTGTCAAGGAACCTAGTAGTGTATGATTGGGTCCAAAGGCTGTGGTATAAATGAGTATGTTATCACCTGAAATAAGCAGGAAGTGAATTAAAGGCTTGGAAGAAAAAAGTGATTAGAGCACTGATTAGATGTGTTTTAGCTGAAAAGAATAGGAGAAAGGGGCTGGCTTTTTGGAATAGAAGAACAATGGGGAAGAAAGAGAATGAAGTTGAGTTGAGTGTGCAAAGATGTGGGTGTAACAGATTGAAAGTCATAGAGAAATGAGCAGTGAGAAACTTATAATTATGCATGGCATTTACCAAGTGCCTTTCTTCTCAGAAAGCTCAAATTTCCCCATTTTTAATCCCTATGGAGTGGAAAACAAATGACCTTATTTCCTATTCTGTTCTTTTGGGAATGTTGGCATTCCAGAGGTACAGAGTTATTGATGTTATTATCCTTACTAGAAGCTCACATTTCCAGGTTTTTATTCAAAGAGAGATTTTGTTTTTATCAGTAATTCCTGAAAACTTTTCATGGAAATAGTGATAATTCATTAGCATAATAGAATAAAGAGTTGCATGCTAACATATTTTTGCAGCTTATTTGCCAGATTAGACAGCAGTACTTAGAACAATTTCAGCTTCTTTGAAGATGTTCTGCTATATAAAAAATATTACAAGCAAACCAGCTGCTAACTGCTAAAGAAAGGGTAAAGCCCAATGTAAAAGGGGAAAAAAACCCAAAACAAAACACTTAGCTTAAGTGCTACTTAGGGATAGAGATAACCATGGGAAGGAATTGCCACCAGTAGGGTTTGGTGATGCTTGGCAAGTGTGTAAGGAATTTCATGGAATGTATGGAATGTCCTTTTTTTTTCAGTTAACTGTTTCCAGCACCGGAAGGTCCTTTCTTACACAGCTTTGCTTTTCAGATGGAATTTTGATCCTCTTGGGAAGCTTTCCATTTCACAAGATTCCCGCTTTCCTTCTGGGAGCATTTGATCAAAGGAGAGCCTTTACGTGGTGCTGAGGGCGCTGAGATTATGTAGCCTTTGGTCCTCTCCTTGGAGAATGCTGCCAGCTTCATTCCTGGCAATAATAGCCTGTTTTCTTCTTCCCTCAGACAGCATATTTTGAAGAGGGAGCTCAGAAACAAAAGTTTCATTTATCAGACAGGCTGTATTAAATTACAGTTTGCCCTCTTGACTTCTTGTGATCATTTAAGATGTTCTTTAACTTTTATTCCCCACTTTCAAACAAATGGAGGGGTACACTATCTTTCAAAAGCCTTTGCTTGACTCCAATTCCATTTTTGTATTGTTCCCAATTTCATTCTTCTGTGGTTTAGTTGAGCTCTTTGTTTAATCTCTGAGCTTTAACTTTTAAAAGCAAGAATTTAATGTAAGACACTGTATTTGTAGACATTTGCTATTCTGATTGATAACTTTTCATTCTGCACAGCTCTTAGGAGGGCAGTCATAAGTCTAGAAAAAGGGGGCTAACAGATGCTTATTTTGTGGTTGTTGGTGGTGAAGTTTCATCATAACTTAAATGCTGATGGAGACTAGTAATGCCCCTCGTTCTCCCTTTCTCCTGTACCCCATGTTCGATAAACACTAACTCTGGAGCTGATTCTGACACATGTCACTTTAGAGAACCAAAGCCCTGTGAGTTTCTGAGTCCTGAGTGACTGTGATTTTGATGTCATTCGCTGTGCTCCACAGCAGTCATGGAGCTTTGACTAGGAGGAATCACACGCCTGTTGGCATTTCTTGAGGGTGGGTTAGATAACACTAGAACTGGCAGGATATTTACTAATGACCTTGTAGAAGCAGAACACACCCTTCCTTCCCTAATGATGTCTTTTGGACTTATAATTAACAAGAAAGTCTTAGGGAAAAATCTGACTTTCCAAAAGGTTGTTCACTTTCTGTTAGAATGCATACTTTGATTCCATACTGCGTGTATGTGTGCACGTGAGGAAGGGATGATATTATCTGATTTATCTGATACACCAGTCTGTGCATTCTAGAATAGATGATTTCATTTAGTTCAGAGTTTTCTGTGGGTGTAAATTCCAGTATTTTCACCCCCAGAAGCTCTGTGATTAGGCTTTAGGCATCCTTTGCAACCATTGGAGTTCTTTTTCCTTAATAATTTTGCCTCTTAAACTTTCCCAAGTATACCTTGTATTTTTGCCCTCCAAAGCAGTGTTTCTCAAAACAATTCGTGCAATGCCGGCATCAGATCACCTGGGGTGTTTATTGGTGCTGTGGTTTGAATATGTCCACCAGAGTTCACTTCATCCCCAGTGTAACAGTATGAAGCATTGAGACTTGTAAGAGGTAATGGGCCATGAGGGCTCTCCCCTCATCAGTGAATCAGTGCCCTCTCTGCTCTTCCACCATGGATGGCACAATAAGAAGGCCCTTATCAGGCATTTCAGTAATGAACTTCCCAGACTTTAGAACTGTGAGAAATACATTTTTTCTTTATAAATTGCCCAGTCTGTAGTATTCTTTTATACCAACGCAGAATGGACTACAACAACTAGAAGCTCAAATACTTTTTCATCCCAGAGCCAAATCAGAACCTCTAGTGATAAGGCCCAGGAATCTGCATTATTAATTATGCTTGCCAATGTTTGAGCAACAGTCACACCACACTTTTCTTTTTAAATATTTCCTTTTGCAGTCCTCGTCTGTCTGTCCCATCTGGGATGTCCCCAAGGTAAAAGTGAGTTTTTTCTTCTGTAAAAAAAAAAAACTCATGAAATTTTTTTCTCAGTAAGTTTTCATCTTCTGCTTTACATTAGAGCCAGTTTGTTCTCAAATTGTTTTAAGTGTCAGTACTTATGTCCAGTTCACCTTTGTATGTTTCAGATACCTTTGCACATAGTAAGAACTCAGTAAGTGTTTAGTGAATGAATGTTTCAATTGAGCATCTCAGTTTTTTTATACCTAGTAAACTTTTGGGTGTTAGATTTTTTTTTTTTTTTTCTGTTTTGCTATCAGTTTGGCCTATTTGTGACATGGAGTTAAGCTACTCAGTGTCCAAGCAGGTTTTCATGACACAGTTATTCTCTCTTGCTCTTGCTTCTGCTCACTTTCTCATTCCTTTGGTAATCTAGTATCCTTGGTGTAGATTCTGTCTGGTTTTTACTTCTGTATATCTTTGTATGACTCAAATGTGATTTTATCCAAGTATACATGTGGATTTTCTCTCCTTTGCTTTGAGGAAAGCAGATGTAGTGATCTGTTTTCTGTCTTTTATAGAAATGTTCTTTTTACTTTTTATTTCTCCTATTGGTGTGGTGGTTAATACTAAACATGTCTTAAATAGTATTATTGATTAAATTGGCTGTGAGCACAGGTGTTGATGAAAATTTTAAAAATGTAGCAATGAATAGAAACCATCTCAAAAAAAAGATGTTTAAGCGTAAGATGATAATATACTTCTTGCTTATCTTTTGATTCTTATTTTGCTAATTTATAAAACAATCCAAAAATGACAAATTTATACTGCTTTTGACTCATTGGTTTCATGAATTTAGTTGGTGTGGGTTACTATAGATCTAGTGACTAGAATTTTCACATAATTTCCATCCTATGATTTGGAGTAGTTTTCCGTATAATATACTTATAGGATTCATGGAGCCTGCCTCTGCCATCTCCCTCACCCCCCATCCTGTGGGCAAGGGCTCCGCCTTGTTTACTGTCGTATCCATAGAGTTAACCTAGCCTAGTGCTCAGAACATACTAAGTAACTACTAAGTGCCTCTTGTTTAAATTACTATAAAATAGGGATTAAAATCAGAATTTCTCACTTTAGGGAATGCTTTAATTTGCCTTTACAGCAATAAGTCCATTGTATTTACTACCAGAACTAAATATTGTGTATTTCTTTGATTTATGCTTCTCCTGATTTTTAACATCTGCAGCAATTCTTATTTATTTATTTATTTATTTTCTGAGACAAAGATCTCATTCTGTCATCCAGGCTGGAATGCAGCAGTGTGATCTTACCTCAATGCAGCCTTGAACTCCTGTGCTCAAGCCATCTTCCTGCCTAGGAGTATATAGTTAGGACTATAGGCACTGCCTAATTTTTAAAAAATTTTTTGTAGAGGCAGGGTCTTGTTGTGGTACCAAGGCCAGTCTCAAACTCTTGGCCTCAAGCAATGATCTCCCACTTTTGCCTCCCACAGTGTGCCAGAATTATAGGCATAAAACATTGTGCCTGGTCATGCAGCGGTGCTTTAGAAAATTATGATTAAATCCTTCTGGGACCACTAATGTACACAGCTATGATTTAATAAATAAATAAATTAAAAAATAAAAATAAATCCTCTGTGACTGTAAATTTTAATTTTTATCAAGTAAAATATGCATGTGTTTATTTTTGTTTTCTAGGCATGAGAAGGTGATAGGCTTCTTTTGCTTATGCCAAGAGTCATTTATGGTGATTGGGATTCACACAGGATGGTTTCTGTTTATTTTGGCTGAAGTGTTAAGAAGGTTGTCACATGCCACATTAGCATTCATGCGCTGCTGAGCCTCCAGAAAGACATGGCAGGTGCCCACTGGGTGGACTGCTTGTCCCTTGGAACAGAAGGGCAAATATGAGTTCATGTGGATTCATTTCAGAAGTCATATAGGGATGACAGGAAAAGCACTGTAGCAAGAAACTGAGATGAGATGAGAGTTCATTTACAGGCCAGTAGAGGTTAGGGGTGTGGACAGCAGTGTGAGAGCCAAAGGGAGTTGAGTCATGCCTTCTAAAGGGTGGGTGTTCCCAGCAGTTCAGAAGCAGGCACAACCAGTCAAATGTTTCTCATGCCAGTGCAACCACAGACAAGTCCAAGAGGAACATGGGGCCAGAGGTACTCTTTCTTTAGTTCTACACCCAGGAGAGACAGTCGCTTTGCCTTTTGCAAATTATTTTAGCAATTATTTTGCTTCCTTATGTAACTGTTACAGCACATGCAGGTTGCCCTGTATTGTACCTAGATGGGGGCAAAAATGTTAAAACATGGCTGTAAGACTAAGTTCCTAAGCTATTAAAGCACCACACTAAAGGAATCAGAATGTGAAGAGTGTGTGGAGGATAAGTTAAGGAAGTTGCTGACTAATGGTCTCTCTTTCATTCATTTCTTAACTATTGTTTCTAAGAGCAAATATATTCAATACACATTATAAAGTACTTTGATACCTTTCCCAAGATTGTTCCTTCCAAAGATAGAAAAGTTACTCTCAAACTAATGGTCTTAGGGAAGAATTTTACCTGTTTAAGACCACAGGGTATGTGTTCTTAGGAAGAACAATAGCATGCACTTGGTTTTAGAAATTCTCTTAAAGAAAAGAGAAACAAAAAGTAAATGTAACTAGTTTTTAACTAACCTTTTCTCATTGCCTCTTTTATTAGAATAGCACTGAGCTTTTCTGTTTTCCCTTTCTCTAGTATGTGAAATTTATTTAAGTTGAATAGATATGAAAAAGGATGATTTATTTAATAAGTTTATGCAAACGTAGTTAGCTGCCAGAAAGTGGTTAGACCCCTGCTTAACATTACATTTGAAAACAAGTGTCAAGTGGAATTTAGATCCAAATGTAAAAAATAAAATATGTAAATATTAGAAGGAAGTATAAGTGAACGTATATATCACTTTGAAGTGGAGTGAGAGGACCTTCTCAAGCAAAGTGAAAAATACAGGCCCCATAATGGAAAAGATTGCAAATCTGAGCAAACAAAAATAAAAAAATTAGTCTGTGGCAAAAGTACTAGTAATAAAGTGGGAAAAAAGACAGTAGGAGGGAATATTTGTAGCAATGACAATACATGACAGGTAGTTCTCAGGATGTACCTACAAATTGATAAGTGGAAGACAAACAGCTCAATTTAAAAATGGGCAAAGAATGTGAATGTCTATCTCAAGGATGATGTGCAAATGCCATTCCCTTCTTCACAAAAAGAAGCTCAACTCTTCACTGAAAAATAAAAATTGAAATAACCCGGTATCCTTTTTTTGCCCATCAGATTAGGAAAAATTGCAAGGATGTTAACATTAAGTGCTAGTGAAAAAATAGTATGAGGAAAAGGATCCTTTCTCACGTGGCTGATTGGAAGAATGAATTTCTACACTTTTTTTTTTTTTTTGGTTTTGCCCTATATATTAAAATTTAAATTGCATATACTCGTGGGCCCACCAGTTATACTTTTATAAGTAGAGGTTCACAGTCTCGTAACCAGAATTCTCAAGGCCATTTGTGTTTCAGATTTCAGAAGAGTTTCAGATTACATAAAGATAACATGGTGCATCTGTTATATAACATCTCTTGCAGAGTTTGGGACAGCAGCCATTAGCAAACATTCATATTTCTCAAGAGAACAAATGAATTCTTACATCAGGTCAGGTCATCTTTTGCTACCACATAAGTCAATGAAAAAATGTCTCAATTTTCAGTTTTTTTGGAGTTTAAAATTAAGTATGAGGCATTAGGCATCTATACATGCTGCAAAATAAAATCATTAATGCGCAAATGGATACTTGACTGGGATGTTTCTTACAGAATTTTAACAGAAGAAAAACTGAAAGTACTCCCAATGTCAGTTAGTGGAGGAATGTAATAAATTTTGGTACATTTGTACTCTGTGCATTATGCAGCTTTCAAAAAGATTGAGTTAGATTTTTATGTACTGAATGAGAAGGATGATTTGTATGTATTAGATGAGAAAACAAGTGGTAGAAAAAATGTTGGGGTATAATCTCTTTCAAAAAAACTAAGGAGGGGGCTATTCTACCATACCAGTGGCACTAGCTATCTCAGAAGGATGGGACTTAAAAAGGAGAACTGTTAACTTTTTCCTTATTGCTTCTGTAGTTTGACTCATTTTGCTAAAATGTTACTATTTTGGTAATCAAATAAAATCAGTTTTTCCTCTTAAAAGCAAATATGGTGAATCTTAATAGAGCACCGGCAGCCTGGCAATTCTCTGATAAGCCAGAGCCACTCTAAGCCATTAGGGATCCTGCTTTTCATAATTAATGCAAAGCAGGGGACTAAGCCCAGAGCTAGGCTTACAAGTCCAGCCTTTGAACAGCTCCTTGATTACTTAATACTGAAGCCTAATAATTTCCAAAGTGTGTTAGCATGTTCTCCCACAGGGAAAAAAACAAGTTAAACATGGGCTGTTGCTGTGAAATAGAAATCCATTCAACCCAGGGAATCTCTTTCAATTGACCCACTTGTGGTGAGTGGTAATTTAAGGAAATAATATTGATTTTTTTTTTCCTGTTAGACTAATTGAGAAAAAATAGTTATAGTTTCCTCTTCCTGGGTGTCATTTGTAAACTTATTTTAAGCACGTTTGGAATATGTTTTAAAATAGAACTATTAATAATTCCATCCTACTTTTATTTTATAGTCAAGCTTTCCAAGTGTGTCATGCATATCCTAAGTTCTTGGGAGGAAGTTAATGAAGATTTTGGATATATCTAAAACTAATTAATATTATACTGCCAAATAGTCATGTTAAATATTTAGTTCTGTTTCCTAAATGCATGCAAGTATATATGGCTATTCCTAGTAACTCAATGCAAAACAAACTTTGTACATAAATTTTTGAATGTGGATACACTGAGTGAATAAATGCTAAGAAAGAAAAAAGGGCTAATCCGGTCTTATGATCATGACAGAACAAGCCCAGGAGAAAGTATATGAGGATTGGCAGCATTTGCGTGTATTTCTTTATTTCTTTCAACTTTGATGTTGTAGAACATTAGCTTTTTTTCTTTTCTGCCCTTGGATAAAAATGGCTTCACTTCATTTTCTCAGGAGCACTCACTTTTAAATCGTTTTTTGAAGGCCAGAATGATACAAGCTTGTTGAACTGTGATTGACCTCTTTTAAGCTTCTACATTTTATCTAATAAATGTAGGGAATTTGGACACATGAATTTGGTACATTTTAACTTTTCTGATTAATTTAAGAAACTAAGCATTCATCTCTTGTAGAGTTGTGTGATTTGCATAAGGCAGTAAGCAAATTATTCTCTGAAGATTGGAAGATTATACCTCGGAATTTAGTAACTGAGGGAAACATCCTTCTTAAGCTAACTTAGTATTGACAGTAATACATTTATATGGCATACTGTTGTCTAGATTAAAAAGGAAGCGAGGCAAATACAGGGACAAAACTAATGATTACTGTGTTCCCTCAATAGCAATTTTAAGGTGTGAGCTATTCATACTGTTAATTAGTTATGACTGTGAATTTGGAGAAAGGAAGGAAAGATAAGAATTTTCTTAGATCACACCACTGGGTAGTTTAGCCCGTTTTGCATCTAGATTCAGTGTCACTGTTGTTATACTTTTGTTTCATGATGTAAATACGGTAAGAAACACATACTAAAGAAATGCCATTGCTTTGGCAGAGTGGTGATATTATCAGCTACATTCTACCATCTTTTCCCCACTGTGTCAAGGCCCAACCCTTGGCAAACAATCGTGCACTTTGTCTATGGAATTTAGGATACCTGGTTTGAAAGAGACTTCAAATTGTGTTTGTAAACACGTTGCAGTTATGTAGTTTTCTGTCTTTGTAGGTTATCAAGTATATTTAGTTGACTATGCTTTTTTTTTTTTGACACTTGATGTTAAAGGACAAAAGTACGCCTAGAGCTTTGGAGTAAATCACACCTGAGTCTAAACTCCCACAAAGTCCACTGCTATTTGCTTAATGCAGAACTATTACATGTAACATGTTGCATGTCATATATGCCTTAAATTGAATAATATATAAACTATGAAAATGTATTGCTTACAGTCCTACACAAGGCTGGGAATTCCAAATTTAAGACACCAGCAGATATGGTCTCTGATTAGGGCTCAATTCAAAAATGCTGCTGTTTCCCCCTGTATTCTCAGGTGGCAGAAGGGGCAGTAGCTCCCTGGGAACCTTTTCTACAGGGGCAATAATCTCATTTCTTAATGTAAGGACCTAATTACCTCCTTAAGGGCCCCACCTCTTAATACTATCACCTTAAATGGGATGGTATCTCCATTATCTCTCATAACTTAAGCTTTTTTTCTAGGTATCTTTTTCACACATTTAAAGTACCAAAGGGAATTGGATTCTATGTGGACCTTCACTCTTTCTCTGAAAAGGTGTTTTGTATCTGCAAATGCCTATAATCTGATTGGTTTTCACAGCTGTAAAGAAAAAATGGAACTCTTAAGAACACTAGGGTGTAGAGTTACCGAAACAGATGAGTTTTAATGTTGATTGATGTGTTCTGTTCAAGAACTCAGGTTCTCAGAAGCAGTGGTGCTTTATTTGGTAAACAAGTCTCGGCTGAACACTGTGTTCTTCTCTGGGAAGAGTTTGTGGGAGCGGCTGCATGGGGAAAAATGTGAGGGAGGGTGGAGAATGTGGTGAGAATGAGAGGCAAATTGAGGCTACTTGCAAATCACATCAGCTCTTAGAATTCACAGATCTAGAGTAAGAGTATAAGTGGAGATCTCCAACCCATACAATGTCCTGGAAACAGATTCAAATTAGAATCCTCAGGCTCCTTGGGGTTCTGCACTGAGTATGGCAGCATGGGTAGGACTGGTCAGTAGCCCCTAGCTCTTCTCTTCCCATGTCCAACTGTATCCCTAACCTCGAAGGGGTGTGGACACTACAGCCCTCACCTCCAAGACCCGCCTACCTTAGGCCCACGGGTGCACATCAGCGGGAGGATGAACCCAACTCTGCCAACAGGGTTGCTATCATTTGGGTAGGGAATTCCAGGGTCCTGCTTCCTCCTAGGATGGAGAGAGCACTTCTCCAGTAGCAATGTATAATGCCAGCCACATAAGTAATTTTAATAATGTATTTTATTTAATCCGGTAAATCAAAATTATTACCAGTTCTAAATATTCATGTGAGTGATAGTTTACATTCTTTTTTTGTAATAAGTTTTTGAAGTCTAGTCTGTATTCTATATTTAGAGCCGAGGTAGATTTGGACTAGCCCCGTTTCAAGTGCTCAGTAGCCTCTTGGCAATAGTGGTATCATGCTGAGCCTTGCAGATCCAAGGAAAGGGTGCCGACTCCTCGTTTTATGGGGTACTTGGTCCTGGGGCTGGTGCAGTTCTCTATCTGGTAGTGTTTATCATTGCGTTGTTGTAGAAAAAAATTGTGCCTCTTTCTCTTTATTTAGTACTGGTGCCCATTTTAAAATATAGAATGTTTGTATATACTTAAGACCAATGGGAAATACTTGTTAAGAGGGTTTTATTAAACTCTTCCATTTAAGCTTCCATTAAAGTTATCAAATGTGTTTTACTCATTCAACTTGCTTCTGCTTTCCTTTGTCCTCAGAAGTGACATGGTCCTAGTAAATTTGTCTGAATACATGAATTATACCTCCCCCTATGCTCTGTTACTGACTTAAACTTTCTCAAAAGCCAATATTTCCATTTTCCATCTTCAGTAATAATTGGTTCTGAAATCTGTTCATTCCCACTTTCTGAAAAGTCTGTGTGCTATATTGTTTTGGACAGCGTCTGGTGGATCATTTTCCCTCTTACAAGAACTTTCTTTTAAAGTTCAGTTTAATTGCATGTAAATTTAAAAACTGTGGCCAGTTCTGTCAAATGAGCAAAAGTATCTAGAATAAAGTGGGATGCTGTTTTTGTTTGGACTAGAACAGCAATTTCATCTGCGATTATCAGTACAAACATTTTGTCTCAGACAGAGTTGCCAGACTTAGAGCAAAAAATGAGCACCGGTTCAATTTGAATTTCATATAAATAGTTTTTGTAGGATAAGTGTGTCCCGTGCAATATTTGGAACATACTCATAATAAAAAATATTTTTATATTAAGTTCAAATTTAACTGGATGTTGTAAATTTCATTCAGAAAGCCTATTTTAGGACTCATATACCCTCTCAAAAATTGGGGGCCCTAAGCAGCGATCCAAGAAAACAGGTATCAAAGTAACGCTTTCAGCCTATCAATTAGGGAGATACATTGTCAGCTCTCTGTTTAGAACAAACTTTTACTCATCTATTTAGAATAAAGCTTAACTTTATTATTAAATTTGATAAGTAGGTCACATGATGAGTTCTTTAAAATTATGTATCCTGTTGGGTTAATTGGATTTGGGGGGGGGAGGGTGCCAGAGTCTGACTTTGTTGCCCCAGGCTAGAGTAGAATCAGCCTAGCTCACAGCAACCTCAAACTTCTGGGTTCAGGTGATCCTCCTGCCTCAGCCTCCCATGTATCTGGGATTATAGGTGTCTACCATAGCACCTGGCTAATTTTTCTGTTCTTTTGGTAGAATCAGGGTCTCACTTTTGCTCAGGCTGGTCTTGAACTCCTGAGCTCAAGGGATCCCTCTCTCCTCAGCCTCCCAGGGTGCTAGGATTATAGATGTGAGCCACCAGCGTGGCTTTAGATGTATTTTTAGAATGAGTGTGTCAGTTCCAGGGGAGTACATACTGCCTGATATTAGACTTGGACAGTTTTAAGAAGAATTAGCATAATGCAGCCACTGATCTAACTCTTATCTAGAAATGGAATGGAGGTTGTCAGTGTATCTGGTATAAGAGTGCACAAAGAGATAAAAAGTAAAGGTAGCTTCTTTCATGCTTTAGTTGCTTGGGCAACTGAGAAAATGAAGGTGCCATTAACAAAAATAGAAGAGGAAACGCTGGTTTGGAATAAAGATGGTAAGTTCAATTTTTGACTGGAAATGCTGTAGAGCATATCATGAGAGGAGCAGGTGTGTGATAGGATTGAGAGAGTTCACATAGCAGGAAAAAACTTTCCAAGGAAGACAATGTAGAGAGAATGAACTGACACACAGTGTATCGGTGAAGAATACTTCAATTTGGAGTAAGGTAGAGGAGATGAAGAGAAAATGAAGGCAATAGAGGAGGAGAGGGTTTAAGAGAGCTAGGAAGAGGCCGTGTAAGTCAAAGTGAAATGGGACGAGCTTTTCAGGAAGGGGTGTATGTGGCCAGCAGGATCAAGTGTTATATTGAGATTGAGGAATTATAATTGGTTTTTAAATTTGGAGCTAAGTCACAGTTCCCTTAGAGTGTTGTTCTGATAAATTGGTAAGTTTTTATTATTTTAGTTTGGGGTTCATTTTTGACTTGTCTGGAAAAACACAGAATCCAGAAGGGTAGCTCCAGCCTTCCTTTATTTGAACCATTTATCTCTGTGTTAATTAAGATGAGAGACAGCTAAAAACCTTACCCCACTAGAACTCACTTCCTCAGATATTCACATTAGAGTGACAAGTTCGTTTTTAGTATGATTGTTTACATTTTAGGTAAAACACTGGCAAGAAGAGTCAGAAGATGTGGGTTCTGGCTCTGCTGTGCCCTTATCTTCTGAGATCTCCATTTCCTCCACAGTTGATCGAGTCAGGCTAAATTATAAGGCTGTACTAAAATTATGTGATGTTTGCATCTATGACATTTGTCTCTTTTTTCCTTTTGTTTTATTGTAATAGGTTCACCAAGTTGAAGAGTCTTAATCTTTCCAATAATCATTTAGGGGACTTCCCATTGGCAGTCTGCAGTGTTCCAACCCTGGCAGAGTTGAATGTGTCCTGCAATGCCCTTCAAGCAGTCCCAGCAGCTGTTGGAGCTATGCACAAGTGCGTACTTTAAACCCCATTGGTGGGTGTGTCCAGAAAGCCCAGGGAGGCCACAGGGAAGTTGGGAAGCACATGAAATTAGTTAACCCATTCTTTTGGCCTCAAATCAAGAGATTAAGCTCTGTGGGGTCTGTGTAGAGAGTTTATTTATTAGATTTATACTCTTTAAATCTTGCAACAAATAAACTATCCTTGTTTAGAACTGAGGATTCCTACAGACAAGTATGTCTACATATGGGGTGGGTATTACTTTTCCATTTTCTCAGTCACATTGAATTCTAAGCCTTAGAAATTAATTTTAAGAAATAACAAAGAAAGGTGGGTATTTGGGCTGATTCACACTCCAGTTAGCTCATGTTTTTCCCCTTTATGCCTACCCATCTTGGGAAAATTGGTCATAACTCTTCATTTTCCATAGAAGATTAAGATGCTTATCTCTGATATACTCTTTCTGCTCCATGATTGCCTTGAGCCCTGTCTTTATGCATTTTGCAAAGAGTGGTACATTTTCTAGTAATATGATATATGCTTACAGAACTTGTGTATTGTTAAAAATATGAAATGAACACATTCTTTATAATTTTTATGTTTTCTTTAACAGCTTACAGACATTTTTGTTGGATGGAAACTTTCTTCGGTCCCTTCCTGCTGAGTTGGGGAACATGCATCAGCTTAGTTATCTTGGTCTTTCTTTTAATGAATTTACTGACATTCCAGAGGTGTTGGAGAAATTGACGGCTGTGGATAAACTTTGCATGTCTGGGAACTGCATGGAGACCCTCAGGTTACAGCCTTTAAGAAAAATGCCTCACATCAAACATGTAGATCTAAGGTAACCATTTTTGAGAAACATACCTCATGGGCATGGCTGGCTTATGTTTGGGGTGCAGATTAATATCCCTTTTGGTGAGATTAGCCAAGGCAAACAGGCTAGCTAGTGAATGAGGCCCCATTTTTGTATTTCTGCTGAGAGGGAAGAATAATGATTGATAGTAGGATTTGCTCTTATCTGAAACTTGTTAAAAAGTTCTCACTGATGAATGACTGTGTGTGTCCTAAGGATCCTACTTTGCTTTGCAAATGTGAACCCAATTTCATATGATAATAGATCCAACCATTGAGTGAGAGAGCTATTTATGGTGGGTGAAAACATGTCATTGAGAGCAAAGTGGGTATTCTTCTGTCTTAGTCCTTTTCTGTAGCTTATCTGAGGCATTTGATTTCAGTGAGCATCTCCTCTTTCTTAATTTTTTTTTCCTTAGCTTCCTTAAGCTAATGTATCCATTAAGTTAAATTTATTTTATTTTTTTAAATTTCTTCTCTCATCTTCCAGATGACTCTTAGTTTACCATTCTTTGCAAAAATACGAAACTCATAATCTCCTGTCAAACCAAAGTTTAGCTAGCATCTCTTCTCTTCCCTTTTCCAAGAGCAGGGAGCCCGCATTCTGAGTCCTGATCACACTAAATCCTGATTGGAGCCAGTAGCACAGGCCTTGCTGCATGGTAGATGCTCAGCAATCTGTTCTTAGTAAGTCAAGTTAAGCTTTAGTTTTTGATGCACGGAGAACCAGTACACAGGAGGAATGCTGATCTAAGTTTCTCTATTTTAAGGAAAAACAAAGATGCTTTCTTGGGCTTGAATTCCTGCAAAGCAACATAGAGGGCTGGCCCTAATACTGACTCACCCTGTGTGATACTTTTACAACTAAACTAATTCCCCCATTAGCCAAGGGTTGATGAGCACATACTAGTCAAGTTAAATTTTGGGCAACATTGTTAATGTTTCTGTGTCTCTGTGTTCACATCTATAAATAATGGTTAATTAAAAAGAATAAATTATAGAATTGTGGCAAGAATTACCTTTCCCAGCACTCCCAGCAAGTGTTATGTTTTGTTATTCTTACCTGATTGAGGACTCTTCTCTGTTCATGGAACCTGTTCGGCTGTCATTCTTAGCAACTTTACTCCCTTCTCTTTGTTAAAAAAGGTTCTTTCCTGGCATTACTCCGACTTTTCCTCTGTGTGGATAACCCCAGACCCTTACTCAGGCCTGCCTAGTTTCATCAATATAAAGTAGCATCTTCTTTCACTCCCTGTTCTCTCTTCATATGGTTTGGCCTAGAAGGTCCTACCATTCAGTCCCACAAAGAATTGCTTGACTAAGGGAATAAGGCCTGTCCCACCTGGGAAAGTGTTAGCAATTTACAATTCCAGAAATCTTTAATTTGGGGAGTACGAATGGTTATATTTTATCTGACTTCGAGAACTTTTGGAATGTGACAAAATAAGGAGCTAATCACTTTGTCTTGTTAACTGCTCTTTGCAAATAATGAACATTATTTGACTCTGAGTCACTTGGATTTAGAAAACCCTGTATTTCAGAATTTATGTCCTTTTTTATTCAGTCAGCCAGTGGTATAACTTTGTTAGAGCCAAGGACAGTTGGGTGGCTTTGACCTTAGTTATAAGCATGAGGTGATTCCTTAGTTACCTTGTACTGTAAAAAGATATCATTTTTCTTAATCAGTTTACAAATAAGATCAATCTATTAAGTCTAAAAGTAGAGATCCTGGTAAGAGCTTTATCCGTTCTTCAGATTTATAGTTCAAGCTTGAGTCTCTTTAATGATGTCACCTACAGGATATTTAAATATCAGAATAGACACTGGACACTCTATGTGTTGGATGACTGTGAGTAGATAACTGCTTCCCTGAAGCAGGGAAGGAAAAACCAGATCAAATTCTGCTCTGATTCTGCCTTAATACTTTAATTGAAGCTAGTGGAGCCGCTTAAGGGGAGTTTTCACTAATGTCTGTAAGCAAAAGGCTAATTGTATTGGGTTTTTATTCCTTTAAATGGAAATATTATCAAATTAAGTGATCATTTTTCTTTAAACCTTATTCTTTTCTTTCTATTTATGTTCTTTGAGACGGATATTTTCTTTTATGGCATCACTCATAATTCTTCTTTTTCCTTCTCTTCCTCCCCAAATGTGGCTTTTACCCTCATCTGTTCTTTCAGTCGCTTCTCTTTCCATCCATGTCTCCTCCCTTGGCAGAGACAAGTGAGTCAGTTACGTGTATTCTTGGGCTTCATCTTTCAGTTTTTGTCTCATTGTTAACTATCCCTCAGTCTTTCCCCAACCCCTCTCTTGGGACCAGTTTCACTTAAGCTGCCAACTGGCTAATTTCTCCTTGGTTTACCTTACTGGCTACATTTAACCAAGCACATGTCTTTCTTTATGCAACCACTTCTTTCCCCTGGATTCTTGTTTCTGCCGATAGCAACACCACCTCCTTGGTTTTCTTGACACACCTTTTTGGCTCTGTTTTTAGTCTACTGTCAGATTCTCTCCATTCGTCTACTCTGATTTCCCTCAGGACCCTTCTGTTGCCTTCTCCCTGTGGCTGTTGCCTCCATTGTACAGTCTCTCAAGCAAGCACAGCCTTGCTCAGAGCCAGGTTTGTAGCCCTCGGGTTTGGCTTCAGCCCACTAGCCTGCGGGTCCCTTGAAGATGAAGCTCTATCTCAGAGCTGCTCAAAGGCAGTTCTCCAGCCCTTGCTGGCAAACCAGCTATTTGCTACTTTTTATACATTGAGATGTGTAGAGAATTTGAGACTCATATTGTAGAAATGTATACTGATTTGACATTGCCACAACAACCAAGTGCTTTGTGGGTAGACTTATCTCATCGTACAGGGACTAGTTCAGGTGTTGTTAGACCTCCACAGTGAGTTGCCTGTGGCGTGAAGGTGTGAGCTGGGGTCTCGTCACGTGCTGTGGAGACTGAACAACAGTCTGATGAATGACAAGCTTAGAAAATAGATCCTTCACGAGAGGTGACTTAGGCACTGCTCTTACTTTTCCTGGACTCCCAGGGCTAGCATGTGGTAAACACAGTCCTTGATAAATACTGTTGACTGCTCCATCTTCCTAGCTACATTCTCTCTGCTCCCACGAATCCTGGCTCCTGAGGAATCCGGCAGGCAGACATGAGGCTCGGCTTGTATTCCGCAATCCAGTACAGAAGCCATTCTGCCGCTTCCTCTAGGCTGTTTTCTTTTCCCATTTACATCTGTTAAAAATTCTAACTATTCTTGGGATTCAGATGAGATGCTTCCTTTTTCTTACGGTCCTTTTTGACTATTTTCTGTGTATTTTATGGCACTCAATCACATATTTGTCCTTGTATTATTTAAAACACGTCTGAGGCGCCTCACTAAATTAGGAAATCTATTGCCAAACACCTTGTTTATTTGTCTCTTACTGCCACAGGGGCCATAGGTTATTGTCATCACTGTTGTCACCACACCTCTTCACAGTTTACAAAGTACCATCACATATTACTCATTTGATCTTCTCAACTGCTTTGCAGGACAAAGAAGGTGTTATCCTCATTTCACAATTAGAATTAGACTCAGGTGTTAGGTGACTTGCTCATAGTCTTACTTGCAAAGGTTGAGCTTCCCAGTGGGCAAGACCCCAGTGGGCTGGAGCGCAGGGCTCCCTCACACCGCCCTTCTGTGCATCAGGACTACTCAGGGAATGTGAAGTCAATTAAACGGCTGCGTTCACTTACGGATTAGTGGAAGGGAATTTTAACCATATTTTGCTTCTTAAAAAGTTCATCCTAGTACAACTTGGTGAGTATAGTTAACAATAGACTGTATTCTTAAAAATGCTGAGAGAGCAGATGTAAAGTGTTTTAACTAAATGATAACTCTATGAGATAATGCTCGTGTTAATTATCTAGATTAAATCATTCCACGTTGTATAGATACTGCAGAACATCATGTTGTACACTATAAATACTTACAATTTTATCTGTCAATTTTACAAATAACAATAATAATAAAAAAGTTCATCCTAAATAGACAAATTACTATGTGAAGCTAAAACCTTGATATTTTAATCACAGTGAGAGTTGGCCACTTAAGTCAAATGTTAACCTTCCTTTCATTATAGATTTTGTTTTGTCTCTTTGTGAAGCCAACACTTTCATCATTTTAGTATTAACAAAGTGACATTGTGTGTGTAGCTATTTAAAATGCACATGATAATGCCATTATGAACGTTATTTAAAGTGTACATTGGGGAGAAGATGAGACATTTTTAAATCCCTGTAGTCCATTGTATTCAAGATGGGATTTTGTTTTTTCCTTTTTTTATTCTGTGTACACATTCCAGTAATCTAGTGAGCATTTGGTTGGGGCCACTTTTTTAACCTTACAACCTAGAATAAAAAAAGAAAAGAAGCCAAAAACATATCGTCTTAGGGATATTTGAGAATCCCATATGGCTGTGCTTCCATGTAACAGGGCTGGCTCTCTGCTGTCACTCCTCGTGTTTCAGTGGCTTTATGATATTGCTCTTAATAATTCATTTACCATAGTTTTATTTTGTTTTTTTTTTAAGGGCAGAATTTCACTACAGATAAACTTTGGCTTTTTCCTGCGCTCCATCCTGGTGTTATCTTCTATCAAGTGCATGATCATGGCACTTAGTTGGCCTTGTAATGACTGGTGGACAGTTTATTGTTTGTTTTCAGAAGAATTAGCATGACCTGACAAAGTGGAAATTGAGATTTTCATCTGTTTTTGTCCTTTTGAAACTTTATGTACCTGTTACATTGGTCCTAGTCCCCGTTGCTGCTGACTTATCTCTGGTAGTCCATCCACAGCCGCTGGAATCACTGAGCTAACCCTTCTCGTGGAGAGAGGGTCTGCCAGTTTGCCCTTCGCCATGCTCCATCCTAGAGTTACTGATTCCCATTTTTGTCCTTCATACTATGATTTCTTAGTGAATCCTACATGGCAAGTGTTGGGATTTTTCCACACTTTCCTCTTTGAAGTAGCATTTTACATAACAGATGAAAATTGCCTTGGTCATCCGTCCCGGAACGGAGCAGCTGGGAGTCCCTGTTGTCATGTTCCCGTCGTCTCCCGTCCATGTCCAATATGCTTCTGTCTTTGATTATGTGATGCCCATTCATTACTGTTTTTCCTTCTTACCTGTAGTTCTCTCCTCTCTTAATGCTGCTCATCTACCTGTTCACTCATCCTCTCTCCTTAAATATTCACTGTCGTTTTGATGTGTTTAACGGGTTAATCTGGATTTTGTTTATATTCTTTTCAGTGTGCTCTAAGTAGATTTACAGCCTAATTCTTTGGAAATAAATACTTAAATGGACCTTTTTTCCTATTAAAATAAAGTAAGGTAAAGTCGGGGGGCTCACTCCTTTCCCAGCCTTCATGGTCTAACTTGTATTTCAGAATATATTGTAAATTGTAGCTAAAAGTAGAGAATCTGGTTAGTTAGGCAATGCCAGAAGCTGAGCCTCAAATCATGGAGAACAATACAGGGAAAATCAAGTTTTTTCTTGTTAGCTTATTGTTTTAGGGTACGGCCATTAATTTACGGCATTGGAGTCAATTGTAGTCTCTATTTGTGTTCTTTCCCCTCAAGATTAAACATGATTAGGAAGCTAATAGCAGACGAAGTGGACTTCCTGCAGCATGTCACTCAGCTTGACCTGAGAGACAATAAGCTTGGTGATCTAGATGCTATGGTTTTCAACAATATTGAAGTTTTACACTGTGAAAGGAATCAACTGGTTACGCTGAACATCTGTGGTTATTTCCTAAAGGCACTGTATGCCTCTTCTAATGGTATGTAACAGACCACATCAGAGTTTCTCTTTGGGTGTCAAGAATTTACCCAGCAGCAAAATCTCTGCTTCTCTGATTTTTCTTTTCCCATTTAGTTAGTAAAGTAAGTGTCAAATTTTGCTAAAAGTTAGAAGAATGCTGATTTGGTATATAAAGGAATCAAAAAGGAAAATTGTTCCTCAGATTATTTAAATAAGTTACTTCCACTTTTGCTTTGGTTTTCTTGCTTAAAGGAAGGTAGGGGAAGTGTGCTACCTTATTAACCCTTTGACAGCAGAGGCTCAGAAACAAAGGCCTTTGCACCAAGCAAACATCTGTATTGAATGCCTTAAAGGCATTGTTCACACCAGAGAAACATCTTGTTTGAACGCTTATAGGATAGGCGTTGTTTGCAGGCAAAAGGTTAAGATAAGTAAATTTGGAGCCTTGATTTAATACTGGAGAGTGAAAGGAGATCCCATCAGGACTCACTCATGTCTCCAGTTTCATATTCCACTAACAAAGACCTCACCTGAAGATAAACCTGGATTATATGCTCATAGGGACACCATAAAGCAAGAGCCTTAATCATTCAGTAAGTTCTCTTTCTCAGAACTTTGAAATCATGGTAGTTTCAAAAATGAAAACATCATCTGGCTGTATGTTTGCCAAGGTGAAGATTTTAATCCCCTACAATTAGCAAAATTAATGAAAACAAGTAGTTACTACTACAAGCAGTTGTTTTATGCATATTGTAGTGCATGAGTTCTGAAAGAAAGGGGATTTTTAAAAATTCCTTACATTTAAATGTCATCTCACTGGAAAAACAAGCCAAATCTCAAATAAGCACAGGTTCTAGTATAATCAATTTGGCTGAGGACCAAAGGGTTAAAGGATTTGGATAGCCAGTGGGAACAAAGTAGGAGGAAAGGATCTAAATGTGGCTTGTTCAGCATTTGGGAGGAGAAAAGAGAATTCCAAATTCAGAGAAGTAATTAGGAGATGCATGGCTTGTGGGTAGGCATTGAACTCAGCATGCATATTAAGCTTTAGAGAACCAGTAGAGATTCTTAAGTGGATGAAGGTGATGCTAACTCTTAATTTTAAAATATTGAATAGAATGTATTAATGATAGAAAAGTGACATCAATCACTATTCTGTTGTGATGGGCTTCAAGTAAGCTAACAGGAACTTGTAGTCAGGGCTACAGATGTTGATTTGAATCTCATCTGCTCAGAGATGATACCTGAAACCATAGAAGTAAGGCAACTAGAAGAGCAGAGAGAGCTGGTACCAAAAGTCAACTTGTAAACTGGGGCTTGAGTGGGCAACTGAGTCTGTAATGAATTACATGGTAAGTCTTTAGAGAAACAGAAAGACATTGACGTTCTATCTAAGAAACATTGCCTCTAGGTAGGCAATGGTGTCATATTTCATAAAGTTTTGAGGAAGAGTTTTAGATTGGAGTAGAAGTCATCCGTGACCCTTCAGAGTGCTATCTCAGTAGAGTGAATATTAAAAAGAAAATGTTTTGGCAGCGCCTGTGGCTCAAAGGAGTAGGCTGCCAGCCCCATATGCCGGAGGTGGTGGGTTCAAACCTAGCCCCGGCCAAAAACTGCAAAAAAGGAGAGTATTTATTCATTTAATCTTCCAGACATAATTTAGCATGTATAATATAAGAAGAGAACTACAGAAAATGGATAAGAAAGAGGTAGAAAGGTAAAATGAGTGATTTATTGCAATCTCTGTAAGATCTTATGATTAAATTAGAAATTTTTTACTTTCCTGTGGTTTCAAATTTGAACAAATGAATATATTATATTTCCTAAACTAAACAATGGAAAATAAAGCATAGTAATAAAGCACAGTAAAAGGAGTTTTTGTATCATTGGGATAGTGATGTTTTTGTGTTGTTTTGTTTCCTCCTAGAACTTGTTCAACTTGATGTTTACCCAGTTCCAAATTATCTGTCCTACATGGATGTTTCAAGGTAAGAAGTCAAGTCTTAGAGTGTGCTAGAGTATACTTGAAAATTATTTAGGTAAGTCTCACAGAGCTTACGTGCAGTGACTTGTTCATATTATTTTGAAGGTAAATAATAATTAAGTTTAATTTTTTTACTTATTCTTTAGAAATGCGTATAAATATCTGTCAATTAAAATGCATTTGTACACTGTGATTCAAACCAGAGCATCAGAATGTGAATATATACACCAATTTGAACACCAAGTTTGGGCTTAAAAGATGAGTGAGTTATGGGTCA
Source organism: Perodicticus potto (assembly GCA_963574655.1). Lineage (NCBI taxonomy): Eukaryota > Metazoa > Chordata > Mammalia > Primates > Lorisidae > Perodicticus > Perodicticus potto. Next base: position 47,929 of record CAUYRH010073340.1, read on the forward strand.
TATGGGTAGGAAGTCCAGTCATTCCTTAGTGGGTTTTTTTTTGTTTGTTTGTTTTATTTTTTTCACTGGAAATACATTTTCTTTTCTTACTTGCCTGTGTCAGCGAAAAAGGCTGGTGAAGTTGGTGAGCATCCGTTGGACTAGCTCCCCAGTGTAGAGGGGCATGGGTGCTGGGTCAGATGTCTCCCGCTCTGGTTGAAACAGGGTTGGTCCAAATACAATTTCCGGGTTGTGGGGAGTCATGTGATTTTTATCCGAGTGTGTTATCACCCTGCGTAAATGCTCCAGGAAGTACCGCAGAGTGTCATGGTTGGGCTTTAATTGTATCTGAAAAAGGCACTGCTCTGATTCAGAGAGTGCAAGGGCAGCATGAACATGGGACACAAACAGTGAGGGCACCAGAGGCTGTGGCAGCTCACGGAGAAAAAGCTTCAGGGCTTCAGTGACCACATAAATGTCACCCTGCTCAGCACTGTCCAAATCTAACCAGCCTTGTCCCAGTTGTTCTGGAAACACAGTTCCCATTGGAGGTGACTGCCCACTTTCTGTCCACCAGAAAGTGAAGTTTCTGAACCACTGCCGAGTTCCCACTCACTGGGTAAATGCTGTCCACCATATAGACCTCTTTTATCCATGGCAGCAATGCAGAGCCGCACAAAGCTGGGCACCATGTCCCCTTCTCATTGGCAGAGTGATTCCAGCTGGCAGCCGAATACCTGGTCTCTGAGCAGACCCTGCTCCTGTGGGCTCTGCAAGGGTGGTCTCTTTGCAATAAGCCGCTTTCGTTTGTTGCACATGCGATTCTGCCCGGTGTCCTCTGGACCCTGACTGGAGCTCCAGCGGCTGCTAAGGCTCAGTAGTGTCTCGGGGATCGGCTCCCTCTCCTCTTTTTGTCCTGGCCTGCTCTCAGTTCTCCCAGTTCCACAGGTCTGGAGCCTGACAGCTCCAGGGGGTTCTCCCTGTCCGCTTGATGACCGCCCGTAGACTGCGGTGCCAAACTTACAGCTCGGTCGCATGGTCCAACTGCAGCTGAAACTTATGGCCAGGGACTGTGGCCTGCGGATGTGCAGGACATTGCGGCGGCTGGACAGGTGGCAGTCATGCGCCAGGGCTGCCCTGTGCAAGGCCACGCTACTTTCTGTCCAGCTACCCACTGGCCCCAGCCCAACAAAGGCACAGTTGCGGATGGGTCTCTGTAGAATACCAGGTCATTACCTGCTAACACCACCCAAGATGGGCCCCAGTTCTTCCTGAGCTTGCTCCCCCCTGGGGTAATCTTGGTCGTGTTGAGTAGGTCAAACTTTTCCACTTCATGGTAGTTGTCCAGGAGCTCTGGCCCAGGTCGAGTCTGCAAGGCTGGATGCTGGTCTGAATGGTCAAGCTATGGGTGGGGAGCATTGGCTGAGGCTGGGTGAAACCTGTGGGCCCAGAAGTTCTGGAGTCCCTGTGTCAGATCTGAGCCCTTTGCTTGAGATTTCAGGACACCATTGTTCCTATTCAGGGTCTGTGTCCCCTCCATGGAGCCTGGGTTCTACTCCCCGTGACTGAGGCGTGGGGGCTTCCAGGACTTGCAACCAGTTAGCGAGTTTATGTAGAAGCAGCGTCCAGAGTTGGGGTCCAGATGCTGCTCCCAGGCATCCAACTTCTGCAGCAAGGGGCATGCAGGGCCCAGGGTGGGGACCAGGGACAGCGGTGAAGGTCCACCAGGTGACAGTACACAGGGGGATCTGACATTAGGGACTGGAGTCCTGTCTGCCAGGAGAGGGGAAGATGGAAGGTGGTGGTTCTGCCTGTGCCCCTTCCCAACCCTCCTGGCCTTACCATCTCCTCCTCCCTTCCCCACCATTTTCTCCTGGCTGGTGTGACTCAGGAATTGGGGGAGAAACACCAATCCCCAGCTGCTTTTAAAAAATGTTTCTCCCTCTCCTCAGTCTCTTTAGTTATATTAACCTTGCCTTTGTGCTTTTCCCTGGAATGATGGTAATTTCATTTTTTAAAGTGCTATATGCCTTTTAATTCCTTCTCCACCTTATTATTTTGTACATCTATCTTTAGTATTCTTTGGTAAGAATTCTTATAAAATAGCAACTATAAAATTTAAGAATTCTGGCTCGGCGCCTGTAGCTCAGTGAGTAGGGCACCGGCCACGTACACCGAAGGGCCTGCTAAACAACAATGACAATGACTGACAATGACTGCATCCAAAAAATAGCCGGGCGTTGTGGCAGGCTCCTGTAGTCCCAGCTACTCAGGAGGCTGAGGCAAGAGAATCGCTGAAGTCTAAGAGTTTGAAGTTGCTGTGAGTTGGACACCAGGGCACTCTACCAAGGGTGACATAGTGCTACCAAGGGTGACATAGTGAGACTCTGTCTCAAAACAAAGCAAAAAAAAAAAATTAGGAATTCTGTATTATCTGATGACGTTTTTTAGCTCCTTTGTGACTAGGTTGACCATCTTACCCTTTATGCAAATTTGCTTCTGCAATATATCATATCATGCTGTCCTAGTTGGCACAAATATAATAATAGACTTTTTCTTGAGGGTACAAAGGTGTGACTCTGTCTACAGAATATATTTACATAAACTAAACTTAAAAAATTTTAATATTGAATTTTAGAAGTGAAACTCATTTTTAATATAATTCCAAAGGAAATATATAAAATTTTCTGACATGGGATTCTGTGGCCCACTCAAGGTGACAACTGTTAACTTATGTTTGTGTGTAAATTCTGATAGCTTAATAGTCGCTTTATGTTGTAATCACAACTGCTATATATAGAAGTTTACATTTTGTTAGGAAAGTACACAGACTTGGTTATTTTAATAATATAATTACAAAAGAATGTGTTAGTGTTTAGCTAAAGGGAGTTTATTTGGGGTGGGAGACAGAGTCTTGCTCTATTGCCTAGGCTACAGTACCATGGTGTTAACCTAGCTCACAGCAACCTCAAACTCCAGGGTTCAAGCAGTCTTCCTGTTTTGGCCTCCCAAGTAGCTGGGATTATATTTGCACACCACGATTCCTGGTTAATTTTTGGTATTTCTAGTAGAGATGGGTGACTCAGTCCTGCTCAGGCTGACCTCAAATTCCTGAGGTCAAGTGGTCCTCCCATCCCGGCCTCCCAGAATGCTTGGATTACAGGAGTGAGCCACCTTGCCTAGCCAAGAACATGATTTTTAAATCTTGCATAATTACACTGCTCTAACATTACACTGTTTTCCTTTTTTTCTTTTCTTTTGTAGAGACAGTCTCACTTAATTGCCCTTGGTAGAGTGCCGTGGTGTCACACAGCTCACAGCAACCTCCAACTCCGGGGCTTAGGCGATTCTCTTGCCTCAGCCTCCTGAGTAGCTGGGACTACAGGTGCCTGCCACAATGCCCCGACTATTTTTCTGTTTTGCAGTTCAGCTGAGGCTGGGTTTGAACCCTCCATCTTCCGTATATGGGGCCAGCACCCTATGCGATGAGCCACAGGCACCGCCCTACACTGTTTTCGTTTTTGCTATAATGTCTAATAGCTCTGGCCCCAAGCATCATATTTTCGTAGAATTTTTATCTGTGTGTAAAGAATTATAGTCATAGGTGGCACCTGTGGGTCAAAGGAGTAGGGCACCAGCCCCATATACTGGAGGTGGCAGGTTCAAACCTAGCCCGGCCAAAAACTGCAACAACAAAAAAAAATTATAGTCATAATATACATACCATTTTAGGTTCTTTGTGCCTGGTCACTTGACGTATTTTACAAAAAAAGGTACAGATTGACCATGTCTGATTAGGCATGCATGCAAATAGAGCAGATGTGTTTAAGTAATTGTCAATTCACTTCATAAAGTCAACATCAGTTTATTTCACTTGTTTCCAGTAATAATAATTACTAATGCCCAACTAAATGTTCTTAAATAATTAATTCTAAATCCTGTCAGTGGACATTTTCATTGCTACCATTTTAAACTACTTCTTGCTCTTCCCATTTATCCATGGTTATGTTTTCACAATGCCAGCTAGAGTTAGGAAGTATTTTAATGCTAAGGGTTAAAATGTGCATTTGAAAATAAAATTGTTACACCATCTGACTCTTTGATTTAGCAGAAATGTATGTGTTTTTATTTCCAATCTGACATCCTATCCCTAAACTTGATGTGGAACTATAGATTTTTAAGAACTAGACCTTTTTTTCATTTCGAGACAGGATCTCACTCTATTACCCAGACTGGAGTGCAGTGGTGTGATTATTGCTCACTGCAACCTCAAACTCATGCCTCATATAGGCACATGCCACCATACCTGGCTAATCAAAAAATGGTTTTTGTTGTCCAGGCTAGTCTCAAACTCTTGGCCTCAAGTGATCCTCCTGCTGCAGCCTCCCAAAGCGCTAGGGTTATAGGTATGAGCCACTGCACCTGGCCTAGACCTTTTCAAAGACTTGAGATGATACAGATGATGTCCACATTCTTTCTTTTTCTTCACTACTTCTCCCTATCATAATTCATCTTGCTTTTAGAGTAACATGAGTGCACATATCATTTTGGTTCATGTTCACTGTACTTTGGTATTTCATTTAAAGTTTTGTTCATTATTTGTAATTATTTTAAGTTTAGAACTACATTTGAGGCCAAGTTCAATCAGAAAGTTAATTTTGTATTCTTGTTTTTAGGAACTGCTTAGAAAATGTGCCAGAGTGGGTATGTGAAAGCCGAAAGCTAGAAGTTTTAGATATTAGCCATAATGAAATATGTGAACTTCCTGCCCGGTAAGTATACAGGGCAAGTGAGAGAATGTCAAAATAGATGAGCAATAAGAAAAAATATTGCTGATTCAGTGTTTAACTTGTTATTATAAACCCTTAAGAGTTTGTTTTAAAACTTTACTTGGTATTTTTTACCCTGTGTGGTCTCTCAAGTTACATACTTTCTTCATGCAGTGAGTAGGGTAAGGCTTTGACTTTCTGTCCAACTTTTTAAAAGCCACGCAGGCAGTGATGCTTGATAGAATTTTTAAATAAACTGAGAGAAGTTTTCAAAGACTTGGCAAACAATATAAAGCTCATCTCTAGGATCTTAATACTTTTAGAATCTTCTATTGACTTAACATGTCTGTCTTACCAGAAATAACTTTTGTTTTCCATGTTTTTTTAAGGGGAAAATAAAGATTGTTAAATCATTAAATCTAGAAAGAGCAAACTAGATTATCTTTTTCCTGGTGTGAGATTTAGTATAGAAGATTCAAGAACTTTTCTTTCCTTCTCTCAAATGTGTTACTATTTTCATTTCACAATTTTCACTTCAGTGGCAACATTTGCAAAACAGCCTCATGATGACTACTATTGATTATAAATACAAAGATTTTCAAGTTGACTAATTGTCATTCAGAGTATTCGTGATAGCCAGGCAATTAATAACCAAAAGAGTAATCTGGTCAGTGCTGTCCTCTAGAACTTTCTGTGAAGATTGAAGCGGTGTTCTGTATCTGTGCTGCCCAATACAGAATCCACTAGGCACTTCTGGCTGTAGAGCACCTGAAATGTGGCTGGAGTGACCGAGAAACCAGGTTATTTATTTCATTTAACTTTAATTAACTTATTTTTAAATAGCTGCTTGGGACTTGTGGCTGCCACAAATTAAGTCTAGTTATTGCCACCATTCTCAGCCAATCACTGAACAAAGGAAGTCAGTTGTTTTAAACTATGTATAGTCAAAAATCTTAGTGAAAATATTGTAAAAATATGTCACCAGTTTGGAGTAAGCTTTTTACTTTAGGCCCATAATCTTTAAAAGTATGTGATCGGTATTTCTGTTTTCTTGTAAAGAACAAGGATTATGAAATGTACATGCTTGGTTAGCCTAGTGAAGGTGTTGGAGTTGGGCTGTACAGGTGGTACCTCCCACCCGTTAGCCATGTGACTAGTCGTAATTGAGAAGTGCTGTAAATGTAAAGTATACACTTAATGCAAAATATTAATAATAGTATATATTAATCACATGTTAAAATAATATTTTGCATATATTTTGGGGTGAATAAAATATACATTAAGCATTAATTTACTTGTTCCTTTTTTTTTTTTTTTTTGATGTGGTTGGAGAATTTAAAACCACATATGTGGCATATTTCTGTTGGATAATACTGTGTCAGAATATAGCTCTTCTAAAAGAAATCTTGAGTTACAGTTTCAGTACATGAGAAGCTAAGTTACTTTGACTTTGTTTCTCAGTCACACATGATACCTATAGATTTGATCTTTTTGAAAATGCTTTTGTGTTATGTTGATTAAGCATTTAGGTGACCCATTGTTGAGAGTCAAGAGGATGTATGTCTGTGTCCCTACCAGACCCTTTTAGAAGAGGAACAGCAAAACTGAAAATAGGTTGCTACTTGTAGGGAAAAAATAATTAGTTAAAAAATTGCTTGCTATATCTTCTTCCTATGATTTGTCTCTTCTCTTTGCCTCTTCAACCCCTCAGTCCAACAGATATCACATTGGTATCTAAAGCCTCTTTTGCTGTAGGCTAAAACAAAGACCTTTTAAATATATTTATGTATACCTGAAAACATACATTAAATACAAGATAGCTGGCATTTTATTCAATTTTCTCCCAAACTCATCAGTCTTAGATTTTTGCATCAGTACAGGCTTTGGGATTATCTAAATAAATGCTTACTCAAAGCAAATCTCAAATTCTCTATTGTCCAAGACTTTAAACCGTGTGTGTGTGTATGTTTTAACTCATGAAACAAAAAGAATGTGTATTGTTTTCTTGTTTATGGTGGTGTTCAGGTGAAAACTTTGTATGAGCCCTATTGTAGTTGTAATAGTCAGGCAAGACAGTGTGATTCATTGGAATTGAGTTAATATTCAGGGTATGTGAGGAGTTTGGCAAAACAAATCCTTTTTTAAAAATATAAAAGTATAAGTTCATTTTATATTAGAGAGACAAGAGTAGGGGGAAGAGATAAGAAAGCGAGAAGGGAGTGAGAGAGGGAAGATGGGGGGGGCGGAAGAGAAAAGGAGTGAGAGAGAGAACGGTGTGGCATCTCAAAGAAAGAAAGGAAGAATGTCAGCCACAACTTATTATTTGGAAGTGGAAATGTCTTAAAAGGGAAGGCATATTTTCATGCTTAGACAATCCAGAAAATAATTGAACTAAATCCTATGATTAACATGTAATACTCATCCTGTAGTTGACCAACTCTACTCTCTTATTTGGAAAAATCAAAGAATTTGTTATGTGTCTTCTAGTTTTTATGTGTTAAAGGATAAATAATATACTTGTATATGATGAAGCAAATGCTGAATTACTGGGGTTGAGTGACCATTTCAGAGACAGCTGTCCTATGATAACTGCAAATGCGAGGATATCTGACGCCTGGACCATCTGTCTTGTCACACTAATATCTAAACCTATAAATTTAGATATCTTTTATTATGGTCTGTGGTTTCATGGGTTTGAGATAGGTTGCAACATCTTGGTGAGCAAAGAATCTAGGTTTGACTTTTAAAGTGAAGTTATGCCATAACATATGGCTATTTTTAACCATTATGAATGAAAAGACACCAAATTTCACTTAAGAGATCTATTCTACAACATTGTGATTATAGTTAATAGCAGTGTTGAATTCTTGAAAATTGAAGAGAGTACATTTTAAATGTTCTCATCATTAAAAAAAAGATAGGTGTATGAGATAATGTGTTAATTAGCTTGATCTAGCCATAACACAGTGTATATCAAAACACCATGATATATATCAGAAATAGATGGAAAATTTTTATAAGTTAACTAAAAAAACAATTGTGAGCATTAGTCAACGAGGGCATAATGATGGAAAGTGGGAAGTAGTGGGGAAGCTTTATTCTTTGACAACAGTATAAATGAATTTTTTAAATTTTATTTACTTTTACTTATTTATTTCTTTGAGACAAGAGTCTTGCTTTGTCACCCGAGCTAGAGTGCAATGGAATTACCATAGCTCACTGCAACCTTAAGTTCCTCAAGTGATTATCCTGCCCTCAGCCATACATCACCACACCAGGCTAATTTTTTTGTGTGAGACCACCACACCAGGTCCCACTTTTAACAGGCTAGTCCTTAATTCCTGGCCTCAATCTGTCCCTAACTCCTGGCCTTAAGCAATACACCCACCTTGGCCTCCCAAAATGCTAGGATTACAGGCATGAGCCAAGACCTTATCTGGTCATAAATTCTTTTTTTTTTTTTCCTTCTCCTTTTTTCCTTTAGCGATTCTCTTGCCGGTTGCCTTCCAAGTAGCTGGGATTACAGGTGCCTACCATAATGCCCAGCATCTTCTTTTCTTTTGGTAGAGACGGGGTCTTTTACTCTGGCTCACTCAGGCTTATGCTGGTCTTGAACCCTCCGAGCTCAGGAAATCCACCTGCCTCGACCTCCCACAGTGCTGGGACTACAGGCGTGAGCCACCACGTCCGGCCTGGTCATAAATTCTTAATCTGAAGTGATCATGATGCAAGTTACAACCTCATTTTTCTGTAACTCCAGGAAGTCTGGTATAAACCTAGGTCCTATCTTACCCTTTACAACGCTTGGAGACTTCTGAAGTGGTCATAATATGGATTTCATATTAAATTAACCCTTGTTCATTATTTGTGACAATTCTGATACCCCTTAGAAGAAACACAACAGAGCTTCCACACCGCTCTGTCAGGCTCACAAGAAAGTAGTAGATTAAGTGCATTCCACTTACTTCAGAAGAGAATCTCTACCTTGGTCTGGCATTCACCTGAAGAGAAAATAATACACAGCCAGGGAAGTGAGGCAAGGGACAAACAATTTTTATTGTGAAAGGCAGCTGAGGAAAAACGTGACATTTTCTCAGCTGACATTTATAAAAGTTCAGTTGAATAGAAGAATCCTTTGTTAAATGTGGATCCTGCAAGTAAAGATTGATTAGGTGTATTTATTCAGGCTGTTGTGGGTAAAGCAACAGCATTCTATCGCAATTCAAGACACAAACCCTTTGTAGCTTGCTTTGTGAATTGAACAAGAGTAAATGAATCTCTTCAGTGGCTACATATATAAAACTTTTTTTTCCCTGTGTAGAGCTTTGCCCAATATTCCTTCCCCTCCTTTTGTTAAAGTATAGAAAGTATTGAAACCTAAACAGTTCAAGTTGGAACTTACATTAAAATGAATTTGCAGTTGCTCTGAATGCATTTATGATTTTTGAACAGATGATTTTAAGTATTCTAATACTCTTATTCATCTTTCTATCTTTACCCCAAATTAGCTCTAAGTAAGTTGCCTCTGTCTTTTTTCTTCCCTTTGTGCACAGCTTATTTTGTAATAGCAGTCTCCGGAAACTATTGGCAGGACACAACCAGTTGACAAGACTACCTGAGAGGCTAGAAAGAACATCAGTGGAGGTCTTAGACGTGCAACACAACCAGATCCTTGAGCTGCCGCCGAACCTTCTGATGAAGGCTGACAGGTAAAGTGGTTTGTCTGGTTTATTCGTCTGAGTCTTTAAATGCTCGCTCCCTCATTTGTCTTTCTGTCTTTATGATCTGACTCCTTTCTGATTTTATGTCTGTCCTAGATTTTTGATGGAAATAGTTTCACAGCCATTTCTCTAACCATTTTGGAGGGGATGGAGTCAGAGGAATCTTATAGATTCCTTATTAATTTGACTGCTCTCTGGAAAGAAATAGGTTTTGTGCGTAGAAATGTGTCATGGAGATGTAGGATGAGAAATGCATCACTACCTGCTCAGAATTCATGCATCCTGCTTTCTGGGTAGCTTAATTATCTTATAATTCTCTGTTCCTGCTTTCACAGCTTGGGGCTTTTGGTGACAGAGATGGATTTCCCTAGAGTTTGCTTAGTTCTTTTTTCATCAGTCCTCCTTATCTTTGCCACAGTTTTCTATTCATATTTACTTTATTTTCTTTTGAACAAACAATTTTTCTTAGTAATTTGTATCATACATTGAGCATTGGAAGAAGCTGTTTTGAATGGAGAGGTGAATTTCAACATGAAGTGAAATTCTATTTTCTATGATGAGTTGCCACATGCAAAACTTTCTTCAGAGATTGAAGTTACAGTGACTGGTCACCTACTGTGGAGCCTCTTATGTGCCTCAGAGCCCTGTGCTTCATACTGACGAGGAAATGATGATGGATCTCTTTACCTTTTAAAAATAAAAGCTAGATATGTTTCAGTATGTGTGAGGTTATATAAGTAAAATAGCAGTCTGAGAACTCTGGCTCTCCTCAGCTGAATTACATCCCCAGCACGTGTCCACAAGTCCTTGTCCCTACTCCTGTCACAGTACTCATCACACACCACTATTATTTCTTGTATTTCTCCATTATTAGATTTTTAATTCTGTGAAGCCAATGACTATGTTTTAAGTATAGTTTTTTTTTTTTTAAGGGACAGGCTCCTGCTCTGTCACCTGCATTAGAGTGCAGTAGCATCATTGTGACTCACTCCGTCCTTGAACTCTACGTGACCCGTCTGTCTCAGCTTCCCTACTAACTGGCGCTACAGTGTGAGCCACCCTACCTGGCTAATTTTTTACAGAGACAGGTCTCACTGTGTTGCCCAGGCTGCTCTCAATCTCTCGGTTTTAAATGATCTTCCCACCTCAGCCTCCCAGTGCTGGGATTACAGGCGCGAACCACCACACCCTCTTGTTTTATCCTCAATATCTTATACTGTGTCTGGAAAAATATTCAACTAGTATTTGTTCAATGAAGCATAGAAAATTTAAGGAATTTTGGATATTGCCTTCACTCATGGCTTCATATTCTTTTCTTATTCTCCTCCTTTTAAAAAAATTCTTATTATCAGGATGTAACTTATATTCAGTAAAGTGTATAGCTCTTAAGCTACTGCTCAGTGAATGTATACATATATAGGTAGATACTCTTGTTCCCATCACCCAGATCAAGATATAGACCATTTCCAGCACCTCCTTTTCCATTTGTTTGTTTTCATCATTTACAAAACAATTATCTGTAGCATATTTAGGTAAATTATTGAATTATTATTAAATTATTTCTACTGGAATAATTATAAAGAAATAGTAGAATTGTGAGAAAATGCGATTGTCATTTTATAATTAACCAGTGCTATATCATTCTCCTCACAAAAGGTGAATTGTTTTGGGATCATATAAAGAATTTTTCTTGTTTTTACATTCATATCAAAGTACAGTGTGCAGGAGATACCTAGCTTTAGACATACAGTTTTTGTTGTGAATACTGTAGAAGTTTATTTCTCCCCCTGTGGAGAATAACCTTGTATTTTCTTTCATAAAACTAAGTAGGCAAAATTTGGATACAGTTTTGTAATGAGAATTCACTTGTTCCTCTAGCATTCTAATTGAATCTATAAAGCCCCAATAAATAGATAGATTCAGGCTTCAGGAGCCTTTGAGTGAGATAAAACTTATTTCTGAATCTTGCCAACTGTGATAAGTTTACAACTAGTAGGTAAATGGTGCTGGAATTTCCAGTTGCTAACAGTCATTCTTTATTCATTTCTGAGGGTTTGGTTTTAAAGGACAATTCTGATTTTCAGTGATGGGAGGCAGTTGGTAAGCAGTCATTGAGTATCCTTGATGCCAGGGAAGATGGGGAAACACATCCCTGGAGGAGCTCCTGGTTTAGGTGACGTGACTGTATTTTCATATGGAAACATATTTGGACACAGGGTTTGATGAAGGGCAGCAGTAATTTCAAGTTGTTCATGGGGGTTCTGACGGCTCCCAGCATTAACTGCTGCCTTCACTGTTGAGTTCGGGAACCCATGCGGGTCACTCTAAAACTCATTTTTCTCATTTTGCTTATTTTGTATATTTCCAAAATGAAACTGTAAGTTGGGAAAAGAAGGAATGTGTGAACTAGAATGTATGTAGCAATGCAAAGTAGACAAATTAGGAACTTAGCCGCCAAAAGAGGATGTTGTTATCATGAATGACATAAGTGAAGCTGGCAGTGTCCACTAAAGGCATTTAGGCAGGAATCACCATAGTCCAAATAGGACGACCTTTCTAGAGCCAACTACATCTTGGAAAATGCTATAGGGGGAACTAAGCAGCCTCTTTAGGCCTTGAGAGGAGGCCAGAGCACTCTAAATGCATTTCTGACACAGGAGAGCTCTGAAATAAGGGGTTGAGTGAATTAGAAGGAGCACGAATGCTGGTTTGATTTTATAAGAGAAGAGCACTGACCAAAAAAGGCAGAAATAAGAAACTTTTTCAAGAAGGCATATTGTGATGCCTTTGTTTTCCAGCCATTATGTGTCTATAGCATAGTACACAGCAACTGTTGCAGTAGTTGTAGAGAAAAGAGTTGGTTATCTCAGGCAGATAGGATTATTAAGGGGGATTATTATTAAAAATGTTTTCTAGTGATTTCCACCAAGCTATTGCTCCTTAATGGGTTAATACTGCTACTTAGCCTCTTTGTTCAATGTAAATAATAGAGGTTTTACTTGCCTAGTTAAAAAACCTTTTTTTTTTGTATTTTGTTTTACTGAGACATAATGTATTTTCAAGAAGATGTGCAGATATTGTGTATTTGATTTGATGAGTTTGGGAAGGAGAAATAAACTAGTACCAACAGTTGTTAAAGTATGCCAACCCCAAAACCATGCAATTTAAAATATTAAATAATTTTTTTTAGGAAAGAATCTTCATAATAGGCCTCTTACAGGTAGTTTCAGTTGTGATTTGTTTTAGTTTATAGGGTTCAATACAGCAAACATCTTACTGATCTGGTAAGTTTTATGTCACTGTGCTGGATGATGTAGAGCATTAAAAAATGACTAAGCATAGGAATTACCATCAAGGAACTTACAATCTAATGCAGAGTTTAAAATAACTACATAAACTATAGTAAAAGATTCAAGAAGGTAGAAGAGATGGAAAATGGTAAGATTGGCCTGGCATAATTTAGGCTTAGGGTGATGAAGAACAGTGTAGTTGAAACTTTGCTTCAGTTCTCTTTCCATTCAGTGTGTTCCAGGGTACAAATCTTACAAATATTTAAATTGTTCTTATTTTCGTATGTTTTGGAATAATAAATTATTGTTAGCAGCTCTACATTTGATTTTATAACTGAGAAAAGGCCCAAATGCATTTGTAACTTATAATGGTTTAGTTCCTGCTTTAAGTAGAACTTGTACCTTGACTGTATAAAAAGAGCAAATTATCAGAAAAACATGCATTACTGGGCACAGAACAGAAGGCCAAATTTTGACTTTCTTTCTTGGGAGTTTTCCCTTTGCACTGAATCTTGCCTGCTTACTCCAGTCTCATACTTTTAATTAGATGGCATTGTCTGTTAATTATTATAGCTTTACAACAGTGTATTTTAGTCTGTTAGACCTGGTAGCAGGAAGGTATCTGGTAACCAAATAAGAGAAAGGACAATCTGCCTTAAATTAGATGACTTTCAGTAATGTCTTCATCTTCCTCTGAAAACATGAGACTAATTTTATTAAAATTTTCATGATTTGAATCAGTAATGTCAGTTTCCAAGTTTACTTTCCATATTCATTTTTTTTTTTAAACCAGTCAACTAAGAACATTTACTGAGTAGCCCTTTTGAGTTTCCTCATTGTGTTTGTTTTAGTTATACAAGTAGTTATAAATCTTACACTCAAAATGGTAACTATGGCAGCCTCAGCTACTTTATCCATATTCATCTTTTGAGTTTTGTTTGTTTTGAATTGCTTTTCACAGGCAGCTCGCAAATTATAGACATACATGAACTATGATGGACTGTATTGTCTCTGAGAAGTCAACTGTGCTTTTGTTTCTTACTAATACAAGCAGACAGGATTTGGTCTGTTGGGTGAACTGGCACACATTCTAATGTGGATCTTATTGGCCTGAATATCTCATCTTACCTCTTTTTGCTTAGAGTTGAGGATTTCCTTGATGGAAACCCTAAGAGTTTCATGTAATTGGTTGTTCATCACCAGATGGGTGGGGGTAGATATATTCCCCATGGGTCACCAGGGTAGATGAGACATTGCCAGAGGTACTGCCATCCTTCTGTTCCATCCTGAAATCTTGGCGATGGCTGACTCCCCATCCACCTAGCATCTGCACACATATTTGATGGCCAGACAGCTTCTCCCAGGGAAATGAATCTAATAAAGCTTTAACGGACCCTTTAACGAAAAGTTATAGATCTCTGTGTGGGTGGGCATCTAGGTTTGTTTTTATCCGTTGTTGGACTAATGTATGGTATTTTTAGGGACAGGAGTTGAGGGACTGTATGTGCAAATGAAGTTTGTGGTATCTATTCATTTGTTTTTATTAAATATCCCCAGAGCATTAGTCACATTACAAACCATAAGTTTTAGTGACTCATAATACGTGTAAATATCAAAGGAACTAAAAGGGAACAGAAAATTTAGAAGAGCGTGATCAATTGACCATAACAACTGGTACCTTTTGGCAAAGACAGATACTTCTGGCATTTTGAAGAGCCAAGTTGCCTACACTTTTTTTTTTTTTTTTTTTAAGCAAAGAAAGCTATCCGGTGACGTTTCAATGATTTGAGAGTCATAGTGGACTCAATGGTTTTGCTCAAAGTGTGTTTTGAGAATCCACAAGATTAGTTCTCAAACATGTGGGTTCCTGGCTCTTATCTCAGCTCTGTCACTTAGACTTTGGAGGCATAGCCTGGGAATCTGTGTGTTTAACGTGCTCCTCTCACAAGTTCAGTGCAGAGTGTCTGCCAAACACACTGGGAGCTCAAGTTGACCTCAGACGTTACTGCTCAAACAGGCAGATTTCTATAAAAGAATTTTAATACAAAAATTGAGTGTGAGTCTAGTGATGTTTCTGTCTGTATATCACATACATCTCCTTTCTGCTCTTTAAAGTGTTGTATTTCTCAAGTATTTTAAGAAGGTGTGTAGTTCTTAGCCAGGGCTAATAATCAAAATTAACTGACACATTTTTCAAAAATAGAGAATCAGTCAGTGGGGTAAGAGAAAGAGAATTTCCATTCTTTTCTCCCTGCCAACCTTCCAGCCCCCACAAGATTTACCTTAGTCCTTGGGAAAGGAGAGGCAGGCCGATGGAAAGTGGCTGATTATGTGATCTCAATAGAGGTAGCATTCTGGTGGCAAACTCCATTTTTTGTTACTCAGAAAAAAACAAAGGAGGTTTCTCAGAAGGTTCTAAGCACTCCTGTCTTCAGCTGCTCTAAGCCTGAGATGAGGCCATTAATGGGTAAAAAAAAGAGTCCTGCCAGCACTCCTAAGAAACTGCTTTTGTGATCCCCGTGATTACTTCTCCGATGCCCCTAGAACAGAGAAGATGGGCAAGTCTCCCTCATTGTTGGGGGGTACCCCTCAAACCACTACAGTGGCTTAGGATAGGGGTTTGCCCACCACAAAGATTCTCAGTCATCAGAATTATTTTGTACAGATTTGGGGGCCCTCGTCTGACCAACTTAACAAGAATATCCGAAGATTGAGAATCTGCACTAATGTGAACTCCCTTGATAGTTGTGAAGTGTAAGCAGATTGCAAACCACTGACCTAGAGCATCATCTTCTGTGGGGATGTTGTTCCTGTAGCAGCTCCCATCTTAATTCAGTGGGGCTATAAAGTATAAGTGAAAAAGAGAAATAAATGCCATCTCCCAGCAAGAAATCTCTCACTTCATTCCTCCCTTGCTTCACCTCTGGGGCTTTGTGTCATGCAGAGGCAGAATGAGAACTACGGAGGAGAGGCAAGAGGGGAGCCAGCCATGGGGCCTAAGGCGAGTCTGCAGCTCCCACCCAAAGCTTAGGTTAAAAAAAAATATATACAGCTTTTGAGGGAAAGTTGGCAATTGGTAAAAAGGGGAAGAGAGGCAGAGGGGAAAAATGGAAGGTCCTACAAGACAAAGTCAACTGGAACATCATACATAGGACACCCAGCACTTCCCTACTGAACTTAAAAGGAACAAAAATCCATTGCCGTATCCTGACTTTGCTACGCTAACAGATGACACCACTGAAGTAAGAATCTTGTAAAGCAACCTGATACCATAAAAATGAATAGGAAGATGAACAGATCCATATTGAGGTATTATCCCCCCAAATGAGAAAATTTTGCATAAAACAGGCATCCACTGTGCAATATCCTCCCCCCCCCATCTATTGTGAAACCTAAGGAAACTGTAAGACAACATTCCAAGCAGAGTTACGTGTACACAAACAAGCATTTTGCAATATAGAAGACAAAAAAATTGAGAAAATAAGAACAAAAACAATAAGGAATAAAAAAAGTAATTAAATTCAGAGTGTGGAAGAGAATGGTAGTTATCTCAGAAATAGGAGTAATACTTCAGGATCTGCAAGGGATAATAGACTCAAATAAAAAATTAATAAAGGGTATTAAAGAGAGGAGAATGAAAATGAGATAAAGAAGAATTTAAAAGGTTAGAGATAAAGTAGTAGAAATGGACAGAGCAAAAATGAATACATTTATATGTGAACCCCTCAAGAACAAAGACAAAACAATAGATTAGAGCTAATATTTAAAACTATAATCCAAGAAAAATTTCCAGCACAAACTAAAGATCTTAATGTACTTTTGAAAGAGACTACAATTGAGTCCCTGGAAAAAAGTAACCCAGAATGTTCGATTTCAAAACTTACTATGATAATACTATTACTAATTTTACTACAGTGGCTACTGAGAAAAAGGTCAGATAATTGTAAATAGCAAATATTTAGGCTGTTGTCAGTCTTTTCAAAAGCAACATACAAAGCAAGGTAATAATGCATCAGCATTGGAGAAAAACCTGATGAAAGTTTGACCCCAGATTTTTACATCAAACCTAGAATCCTTTACAATCTAAATTATAGAAAACAGTGTTAAACATTTAAGCATCAAAAACATAAGCAACAACAACAAAAATAGATAAATTGGACTTCACCAAACTTTAAAATTTTTATGCTTCACAGGACACCATCAAGAAAGTGTAAATATTAGCCAGATATGGTAGTGCATGTTATCCCAGCTACTTGGGAGGCTGAAATGAGAGGATCAGTTGAGCCCAGGAGTTGGAGGCTGCAGTGAACTAGGATGACACCACTGCACTCTGGCTGTAGTGGCAGAGTGAGATCCTGCCTCAAAAAAAAGTGAAAATTATAATTCAACACAAGTACATCTGGTAAGGGACATGAAATAACTTATATACCTCAGCAATTAAAAAGATAAATAGCCAAATGAAATATGGGCAAAGGATTTGAATAGACATTTCTCAAAAGAAGATATACAGATGGCTACTAAACACATAAAAAGATGATCAGTATCATTAGTCATTTGGGAAATGTAAATCAAAACCACAATGAGATATGACTTTACACCCACAAGGTGGTATTATGAAAATGTCAGACAATAATAAATGTTGAAGAAAATGTAAAGAAATATAATAGAAACCCTCATACTCTGCTGGTGGGAATGTATTATGTTGCAGCCACTTTGGAAAAGAGTCTGTCATTCCTCAAACAGTTAAACATAAAGTATAGCACTTCCACGCCTAGGTATATATCCAAGAGAGATGAAAGCTTATGTTTACACAAAACTTATATATGTTCATGGCAGCAATATTCATAACAGCTGTAAAGTAGACAGAATCCAGATATCTATCACCTGGACAAACTGGTATATCCAGACAGAGGACGACTATTTACCAATGAGAATACATGCTGCAGCAACTGGTGCATGCAACAATGTGGATGAACCTTGACAGCAGCATGCTGAGAGCAAGAAGCCAGGCACAAAAGGGTACATACTGTATGAGTCTTTTAATATGGAATGTTTTGATCTGGCAAATCCATGGAGATAGAAAGTGGCCTAATGGTTGCCAGGAAATGTGGAGAGGGAAGAGGTGGTGAGCAACTAGTAATGGGTGTGGGGTTTCTTGATGGAATGATGGAATTTGGAATTTGATAGTGGTGGCGGTTGCATGAAGTTTTGAATAAACTAAAAACCACTTAGTTGTATACTTTAAAAGGGTTTATTTCATGGTATGTGAATTATAGCTCTCAGCTGTTATTTTAAAAGTTAAAGGGTGTAGCGTTCTCTCCACTCACAAAACCTTCCCTAGCAGTCTATTAGATGCTCAGCTTGATTTGGAGCCATTAGTCACATGTGAAGATGTAGATACACACATGCCATAAAATTCACCCTTTTAAAAGTCTGTGATTCAATGGGTTTTAGTAATTTAAATGAATTAAAAAGTATGTAACATTTTGTTACTCCATTGTACTAGCCATGTTTTAGATCAGATGCTCAGTAGCCACATGTAACTAGTGGGCACCTTATTGGACAGTGAAGATGTCCAACATTCATCTCCACACAGCACGTTCCATGGACAGTGATATGTCAGAGAAGGAACTTTATCCAGCCAAGAAACAACTAGTATAATTTTAGCAAAAGGAATGATAATGAACGTTGTGGGATACATAAACGTAACTCTGAGACTACAAGAAAGGTAAGGAAGAGAGTGAGAATATGCAAAAGCTATAAGTAGTGACAAACTATAAATAATAAAACTATAAATAAAAAAGGAGAAAGTAAAGTAGTAGGAGGTTATTGATTGCTATAATGGGCAATAGATGTGACTTAAAGAACACTATCAAAAACTAATAAGCTTATAGAAAAAGAAGGAATACTACCCAGCACATTCTATAAAGCAAACATCACCTTGATCCCTAAACCAGGAAAAGACCCAACAAGAAAAGAAAATTATAGACTAATATCTCTAATGAATACTGATGCAAAAATATTTAACAAGATACTAACAAACAGAATCCAACAACACATCAAACAAATCATACACCATGACCAAGTGGGCTTTATCCCAGGGTCTCAAGGCTGGTTCAATATACGCAAATCTATAAATATAATTCAGCACGTAAACAAATTAAAAAATAAAGACCATATGATTTCTCTCAATTGATGCAGAAAAAGCTTTTGACAATATCCAGCATCGCTTCATGATCAGAACACTTAAAAAAATTGGTAGAGAAGGGACATTTCTTAAACTGATAGAGCCCATCTACAGCAAACACACAGCCAATATTGTATTGAATGGAGTTAAATTGAAACCATTTCCACTTAGATCCAGGAACCTGGCAAGGTTGCCCGTTGTCTCCATTGCTCTTCAACATCATAACGGAAGTTTTAGCCATTGCAATCAGGGAAGAAAAGGTGATCAAGGGTATCCACATAGGATCAGAAGAGATCAAACTTTCACTCTTCGCAGATGATATGATTGTATATCTGGAAAACACCAGGGATTCTACTACAAAACTTTTAGAAGTGATCAAGGAATACAGCA